>WNGS01163519.1:10716228-10739070 GCA_020271785.1 Procambarus virginalis
TATGTGGAAGCCACACAGCAAAGTAATAATATTGTAAGTTGCTCCTCCCCGCCAGAGACTGCGTAGAGAGGAAGACGCCAGACATAGTCTGGAACAACATCGGAATACTGACGTGCGCATCACTCTCAAGTTAAGCAATCGCATCAACACTGCCTTGTGTACAGAAGGAAGAATACGATCAGGGATCTTCAAACGCTCTCCAGACGCTGAGTTCTAATGGAGACTACATGGCAAGGTGGATGGCAGCTCTGCTCACCGTTCGACTTCCATCTCTTGTGTGAGAGGGGAAAATCAATGTAGCAGCAGCAGGCAGTTGATGAAATCCTCGCGAGTCGAGTCACACTCGGCGCCACTCTCAGGATCAAACTGATGCAGTGCAGGGAGGCGTTTGATCCCCTGGAGGATGCTGGCAGCAGGTTTACAAGTTGTGAATTACGTCCTTGGAGCTGGTGTTCTCAGGCTTCTCCTACCTCGGGGCCTCGCCTCCTTCATTATCATCCATTTCCCTTCCTACCTCTCTCCCTTCCCCAGCTATACGAAATGCCATAAGATGCCATAATTTTATTCGGTGTTTGCGATTTTATGTTTTTGTTGGTATGGTTATGGGGGACATTTATTAGTCTTGATTATGTCTCTCCCTCCCTCCCTCCCACTCTCTTCTCTCTCTCTCTCTTTCTCCTTTCTATCTTTTGCTCTCTCCCCCCTTTTACATTCTTGCTTTTGTTCTCTCTCTCCCATTCTCTTGTCCTCTCTCGCTCTCTCACTTTTCTTCCTCTTTTATACCCGGTTTTTGGTTGACAATAATCTTTTTGGGCATACTTAATTATGTTACCTGTCGTGAGAGCTCAGACAGTGCGTTCCATCTTTGAAGAAAGTCGTGGATAAGAAAGCCTAACCTCAGATGAAGAAGTTGGAGGCTAAACAAGAAGCAAGCGACCTATTCAACAGCTTCAATAAGAAGTTTTGGTTGCAAAATTAATGGCGTATCTCGGATGTGATATTGTGTTAGAGCCTGGGTGCAGCCAATTGTCTGAGACCCTATTTACCTGTACTAGGATAACGTATACATGTTGTTGGCGAAGTAATGTCGCTAAAGGAGAATTAACCTAAAGATGAAATAATCGGTACGAAGTCTTGATCAAGTAGACTGAAAACCGTGGTAGACAGTGATGTGGGGAGAATAATGTAATTCTCGTGCTCAGGTCCCTGGAAATTTGACATTTTGGTGATTTGTGATTGTTAAGAAGAGTTGCTACACTGTGTTATTAATTAATTCATATATATATGTCTAAGATTTGGTTAAAACAATTCAGCAATACCACGTGTAAGTGAATGGACAAAGCAGACAGAAATAGTTGTACAAATGCATGTGAAAGTATGTAATGACAGACATTGTGCCAAGTATATGCCTTGTCTCTGCAGTATTCACGGGCACGTTAAAAGCTTTCAAGAAAGTGTGTGCCAACTCCGTCTTTGCAAAGAGTTTTCCAGAGTTCTGGAGAGTAGAGCAGCTGAGTGAGAGACTTAGGTGACAGGGCTGCAGAGTTTTCAGGTTACAAAGATTACAGCTAATGTCTGTTGCATGCTCCAGGTGCATGACATACATAGCTGACGGGACCGCGAAGCTTTCAGGCTAACTTGGTTACAGCAGACATCTGTAGCATGCGCCATTCAGCTATGAATTTTGAACGTCATGATGGTTAAGGGAGTTTTAGTACAGTCAACAACATGTGTTTGCGAGGTTTACATTTTTTTTAAAGACGTTCTTATATTAGTCAAGCTTGCACTTACAACTGACGTGAGCCAGTTTATTTAGTCCTTCGTAGAGTTAGTATTTAAATTTCCTTCCCACGCCATCATCCACAGCATCTGCCCACACAATCATCCCCAGCTTCTCCCCCACACAATCGCCCCAGCACCTGCCCACACAGTCACCCCTCAACACTTCCCCCACAATCATTCCCAGTGTGGCAGCCTGTTCCCATGAGATAAATGAAGTAGTTTACGCCTAACCAGACCGATGTTCACTAGTTCTAGGCAGCGTTAGCTTTGGAACACAATTGACCCATGCTAATGTGGTCAATAGCATAAGCATTTTAGTGTCTTAAATCAGAGGTCATTTGTTGCCCTTTTAGTATGGAGATATTTGTGGGTAGTGTTTAATTAATACAGACGAGAAAATGCTTGTGCAATAAAACATAACCAAAAAGTTGCCTACATAAATATACCATGTGTACTGACCTGATGAACGCTTTATTGCACGTCGCCTCGTGTACCTGTGTCACACTCTTAACTAATGAATAGGATCCTGCAAACCCTAGAGCCTCCATGGCTCCCGAATGTCATTTCAACTTCTCAGACTAAACGGCCCGCACTACTAGGAGTTTCAGTGCCTGGCTTCCCCTTATTGGTATTTGGCTCTAAACGTATTCGAGGCGACGTCCTTCAGGAAGGGAGAACCTAGAGTTAGAGGGAACTGGTTCATATTTCATTACTGGGAATGTTGGAGCGAGGCCCCACGTCTGTGTGTAATGGTGCGAGGACACCAGCCCTTGTAGGAGACTTGCCCTTCTGTGGGCCACCACTGGGGAGGTCTTTGTGTGTGTGTGTGTGTGTGTGTGTGTGTGTGTGTGTGTGTGTGTGTGTGTGTGTGTGTGTGTGTGTGTGTGTGTGTGTGGGTGTGTGTGTGTGTGTGTGTGTACTCACCTATTTGTACTCACCTACTTGTACTCACCTACTTGTGCTTGTGGGGGTTGAGCTTTGGCTCTTTGGTCCCGCCTCTCAACTGTCAATCAACTGGCTTACAGAATCCTGAGCCTACTGGCTCTGCCATATCTACATTTGAGTGTGTGCGCGCGCGCGCACGTGTGTGTGTGTATGTATTTACTCAATCGAAAATCCAGAGCAACTTTACTGGTAATTCTATTTGATCTTGTCACATCATGTTTTGACATTGTGTACTGAATTTCCCTCAATTTTCACTTGGGTCCAATCCATTCCAAAGATTTACTGCTCCTGCACTGAATGCATATTTCCTCATATCCCTGCGGCTTCTCTGAGGCTAGTGTTTCCATCACAGGCCTCTTGGTCCACTTCTTAAACTGTATTTCTTTGTTTACTTTCTCTTATACTTTTCAATAGTTTACGCATTAAAACTTTTATTTCCTTTGCAATTTCTCTCCTTCATTTGTTTTCCTCAGTTCTTTCACTCAAGCCTCATACCTGAGACGTCGCATTTCTGGGACGCGTCTCTTAGCGAATTTCTATATTAATTGGAGTGCTCATCTCAGATAGGTTGTGTAGAGTGTTGCGAGTAATTACTTTAATATGATTCTTACAGCTAGTTTTTCCTCTGCTGTGATGTTCAGTTTGTTGTACACACCTAGATATCTATATCATGGGGAAGTTAATAACTGTCTGTAAATCAGTTTATTGTTCACCAGGTCTTCTTTTCCTTAACTAATTTCGTCCTAAATCGGAATGAATTATTATTATTATTATATTATTATTATTATTATTATTATTATTATTATTATTATTATTATTATTATGCCAATTTCGAGGATAATCTCAATTCATCAGTTAGGAAGCCTACACTTGACCATGGTTATAGTTTCTCTCATAACAATAATCAAAGTCATATAGACATGAATAAAATGAAAGAGATGAAACGAAAAAAAGGACCCATTGAAATAGCTAAATAAATCCCGTTTTTAATTCCACTGAAAATATTAAGTGTCTTTTAGAGCTTATAACCTGTTATCAACGGCCGAGGTTATTGAAGTACTAACAATCTTCGAGTATCCTAACTCGAGGTCCTAAATTTATAGTGAATCTGAATCCCAAGAAACTTGATTTGAAAATGAGTGCGATATCTAGGCCTATACAAAAAATCTATCAGATAATGCTGTTCATTAACAAGAGCTTTCATTACATTTACTGTACTGAAAACAGTTTTATACATGAAGAGCTTTGCATATACATATATAATATAGCATACGAGATTTTGAATGGTCCCAAATATATTTGCTTTACAAATGTATTGATGTAGAGCCGTAGAGTATCATTTAATAGATAACAAAGAACATTCTACTTTATATCAGCTACATGGCTAGTATTTCATCCAACGCTTTCAGTGTTCACTGATGCCAAATGTTTTGATGTTAAACTTTTCACTGAACAGGAATACAAATTAATAAACATTACCCCTCCACACATGCACTTACTCAACTGTGTTTCCGGCGGCTGATCTGTGTGTTTGCAAATGTTGTATGTTGTGTTTGTTACCACACACAATAAACCCCTTTGACGGGGCAGGAAACTTGAAACATAGGCTTATGGAGTCTCCACTCCCCTTCTTTCTCACTAGGTCAGCTACTGGCCTTCCCCAGAAGGTAACCAAAAACATTTGCCTAACTCTAGCGTACCTATTTTAGAGCTGAGTGAACAGAGAAATCAGTTCAAAGGAAACGAGTATTAGAACCAGACCATGTGCTAGAGCCACAGCATGTGTTTAGAGCCACAGTATGCGTTAGAGCCACATAATGAGTTAGAGCCAGAATTTGACTTAGTATGTGACATTAAAAACATCCGAAAACTGTTTTATATACACAAGAACAATTATTTTAAAGTCCCATTAAGTATGTATATATACACAGGAGAGGTTATACAAATAATGTTAAGTAGATTATGTTACACGTGTAACGTTAGGAAAGGTCATATGCGAAAGTAGCACAGGTAAGGTCGCATGGGTAAGATCAAATGGGTACATGAGTCAGATTATATGGGTTAAGTTCGGCAGGTATGATCACATAAATAAGATTCACAGCTATGATTATCTAACTCGGGAGCAGAGAACGACTCTCATCCACCAACGTGTGTTCGTTTAAACACAAGCAATGGTGTCCAAACACTTCTCAGTCTCCTTAGCCCGGAGGCGATGGCGTGTACAGTTAAGCAGGTGCTCAACCCAAATTGTGTTTATGAGCTCTTTCATTAAAATGTTTTGACTAAAAACCGTACTTTCTCGTCGTTGTAAAAGTACGAACAACATACGACTTGATAATGGTTTAGGACGGACCGAAACGTCGTCGATTCTTCATCTTGTGATGTGTGGTTTAATCATCAGCGTACTTTCTCCCTTGATAAGGAAGTCAATAATCCGAGTTTCTCTTCATGTTTTTGTGTAATAATATCAGGATGAGGCAGGTTCGCCAGCTTCAGTGCTCGGCTCAAGGTGAGTCATTTAATCAGCTTCAGAACTCAGTTCCTGATGAGCAAGTTCATCAGATTCAGGATTTTAAATCTGATAAGTCCACTCATCAGCTTCAAGGAAATGCTATAGATGAGCGAGTTCATTATCTTCATGCTCTGCTCATGAGTAAATTCATCAGCCTCAGGGCGGCAACATTCTTTTGTCATACTGTTATATAATTCAAAGTGTATTAGCTCACATCATACAAAAGTAACGTCTGATGAGACATCTTACAGAATTGTGGAAATTAATGTTCTCCCACAGCACCGAATATCCATTAAATAATAAGAGAGAGAGGGATATATAAGAAGTCATCAGTTAATTAAGGAATTCTCTCTCTCTCTCTCTCTCTCTTTCGAACGACACGTGGCACAAAGTTCACTGACCGTCAGGAGACAAAAATATAGTTTCATATTAATCCGTGGCAACAATAATTTCCTACACGACAACAACGGCATATGACACAAGTTTATTATTATGCAAGAGCAACAAATTATGCAAAGTCTATTGTACAAAACAGCAACAACGACACAAACTTTAGTGTACACAAAATTAAAAAAAAATTACTCACTGTTAATTTATATAACATCACTACATCAAAGGCGTTGCCAAAAATTTAATATTACAGAAGCACTTGGATATATTAATGTAAATTTTCTTTTTTTAAATTTCACATATACAACAATTCTGAAAATTGTGTATATATATTTTAGCTGAAACATTTATAAAACAATTGCATAGTCTACACTTAGGAGTCTGATGAAGATGGAAAATATTTCTCTGGAAACGAATGTTTTAAGCTACCATGATGGATTTGTTCCTTTTCCTGGATGTTCTTGATCTATCATTTTCCTGAGGCCCTCATGTTCCACAGTCCCACAACCCTCATCTTGCATGTTCCTGGGCCGTTATGTATCTCGGATCGCATGTTCCTGATTCCTCACATTCCTGGACCCGCATATTCTGGTGCACTCATGTCCCCTTCGTCCTCATATTCCTTGGCCCTCGTGATTCTTGGCCTGAATGTTTTAAGCCTTCATAATACACAGCCTTCATATTTCTGAGGCACATGTTTCTGAGTTCGTGTATTCATCTAATTTTCCTGTGAAGATTGAGCTTCGCCTAACGAGTCCCGCCTCTCGGTCTTGAATCAATTTATTCACTTTCCTGTTTATGTTTCACTACGATTCATACCAGTTGTTAACTTTCGACTGTCTCTCACTACACGTTTACCAGCCCTACTTAAGAGCGTTCTTATTAGCTTTCTATTCCCTTGAGTATTTTGTATGTTGTGAACATGTTACTTTTTATTCAGGGTTTGCTTCTCTGAGAAACTTCAAAATAATGAATCAAAGGGTTATCTCTTACAGAAATAAGTTAAGACGAAGAAAATCTATAAACCAAAATGGGTTAAGATGGGCGGAAATCTGCAGAGATGGGTTATTCACGTTGAAAGGTTAAAGAGTACAATTCGCTAGTTAAAGCCCAAGTCGGCAACCAAAGACTTCAGACGCCACAACACACAGATTCAAAGCTTGCCTTGAGTAGCGGGTTCTGTGTTGAGTGGAGGCTGTATTATGTTTACCTGTACTCCCAAGCCCAAGATGAAAAGGCTCTTAGTCGTCACTGACGGTCTTGGTAAACATTTATTGATTGAAGCTTTGTGTAGCTGGTGTGTGTACTGTGAACTTGCGGTAAATTCTCAAGTCAGTGGAGAAGTCTCTCTTTGAGAGAGATAATGTAAAACTGTCAAAGACGGGGAGGACAAATAAATAATTGACGGGAAATCCGGAGAAGAGCAGTCAAATTAGAGGAGGGAGGGACAAGGAGGGGGGGGGGGAGGAGAAGAGAAGGAGGAGGGGGAGTAGTAGTGAGAGGAGGAGGAGGAGGATGATGACGTGTTGCATTACGAGGCGGATAACAGATGGGAAAATTCCTTATTATATAAATAACACTTGCTTTATGCCATATTCTTATACAGCACATTCGTATACATGAACGACACCTGCCAGATGCTACGAGAGGAAGAGTCGTACACAACGATAATTGGCTAACCAAAACAAAGCTAAATCATTACGTTTTAAAATTTTCCACTTGAAAGAATGGATACAAGAAAAAAAACAATTCTAACACTGTTCAGAGCTTAATTTTTACCGAATTATGTCAATAGGTATTTCATTCTAAAAAGATAAATTACTATAAACCACATCACGAATCTTTGTGTTGGCTGACACGCATTTACTGGCTAAAAACATATGGATAAATGATTAGTTTGACTATTCTTAGAAATATCAATCCAGTGCTGTATGAAGGAAGAAAGAGGATTAAACAAATAATGATCAGTTATCTATGAGAGTAAAGGCAAGGCAGACCACAGCATAGGCAGATTTAGTGTTAAAAACTGCAGGAATATTTTGCATATGTGAACCCTGGCAGGAAACAGCGGAACTAAAAAACATGGGCATTTAAAACGCCAATAGCATTTAGCGAGTCTTTTTTTTCAATTCCAGTCATCCATCCACTCTATGATCGTAAATGTTTTTTCCTGGGTCATAACAAATAAAGTATGGAGTTTGGTACGCATTTATTAGTTTTTCCATATCACTATTTGTTTTTTTCAATTTGTATTTCAATGTTTTCATTATATAACATTATTTTTATTTAGGTGGCCTTTAAAATATTTTTATTTAAAGTTTGATTCATTGCCTAGAACGAACGAATTATTTTTTCCTCATAATAGTTCCTAATACTTGAGCTATTATGAATGTTGATTTAATAACAAAAATGTTTCATAATTTGTAACGCATTCAACCGCAGTCTAACTACCTACACAATGCCAGTATTTTAGTTCATCGAAAGTATTTATTTTAATATAGAGCAGACAGTTCAAACATGCCCCCCCCCTTCCCTTCTATAAGCGGCCCGCCTCCCTTCTGTATGTGGTCCGCCTCCCTTCCCTATGCGATCCGCCTTCTTTCCCTATGCGGTCCGCATCCCTTCCTTATGCGGTCCCCCGGGTTACTTGCGGATACAACCACACTTTTAGCATACAATTCAATTTAAAGTATTGCATAAGTATTGACAAGTTACTCTGTTTTGTATATATAAAAAAAAAGTTCTTGTAATCTACGATGTTAGTGAATGTTAGTCCAGGATATAAGAGTTATTTATGGGTCAAAGTAGGCCTCAGGAAGAGTTTTAGACGCGTATTGAACCTGACAGCTCTGAACTGTGGTGGGTTGTCTGCTTGGGGCAGTGTCAATCGGGTGCCAGACACATGCAGTTGTTTAGTCAGTTGGTGCGTTAAAATTGTCTGAAGTCGTATTTAGTGTTATTTACATTAAACGTGAATTATTTCCCCAAAAAAGTCAATTTTTGCAAACATAAATATCTCGAGAAATGCAGTTGCTGAATCATCAGTGAATTACAGGGAAAATTAACTAAATTCAAAGTAAAAGTAAAGGCCTACACTACAATTCAAATTACGGGTTATGAAAGTACAGACGTAATTCGTTAAACAGCCCAGTTTAAATTGTATTATGCGGTGATGATGAAGATAACAGAAGATATACAATAAAAGGAAAACAGATGATATTTGTTTCAATATTTTTATTATTAATAGACAAATAAGTCTTTGATTTTGACAAAGTTGGGAGTCTGGATACAAATTTAGCATTGTAAAATAATTAGAAAGACCTGTGTATTTACGAAACGAATGAAAACCACAAATTTCATAATTTCCACTGCATTATTATTGAGAAGACATATACATATACAGTAAAACATCAAATATGGATATGTCACGGATATCCACTTAAAAACAATGAACTTATACGAGCACGAATTCTAACCACAGACAGATCAATTGCTTTTTGGAAGAAAATAAGAACCTCACTGAATGCTATATCATACTAATGTTCAACGGTCAAATCTCAGAATGGTATTGTAAACAAACAGTAAGGGGATATTTTCATTTAGGAAACTGTAAGGAAAAAATATGCGTGAACTGACATATAAACAAAATGAGTTCAACATCCAACATTCATGATGATGGTTATAGTTTTGTGATTTATTCGTGTCTTTGAGATGTAACTATATATTTTCAAAGGCAACTTGCAGAGAATAATCTTTCATACTATTTACCAATCTTGAAACCCCCTGCAAGATGTGCATGAATTTTATGCTGACACCCACACATAAAAGTAATGCAACAAGATTTCTACGTTTTGGAATGGGTTTCAAGCAATATATACTGACTTTAAATATCCCGAAAAAGATTTCTCCATTTTCACGTGTAGATGATGACACATTTGATTTATATCGAGCACTATTATCCTGGAATGAAATGTTTTTATTAAATGTTATGCCATTGTTCGGAGCACGTATGTCTGTGAACAGTCTTTTTATTTTATAATTAACATTACAAGATCTTTGTTCGTTCTCAACTTACTGAAGTAAACTTGAATTCAATACTCATCATCAACGATCTAGCCCGTGATAGCAATTGAGTGTGACACGCCTGGCACAAAGGACACAATGATTTAACTTCTACTAACAGACTTAATCTTTATATACGAAGATTTTCATTATATATTAAGAGACAATAGATAGACGTAAATTATAATAGAATTAATTCCTTATATAATTCAACAATAACAAAAATAATCTAATTATCGATCTTTGATTATAAATGTTAAGCTAAATATTTAAGACATTTACAAAATGGTGATAGCTAAAGTTTAAGAGTATGTGTAGTCAAGCCATTAAAACTGAATCTTTATGAGATTTTTGTTTCCATCAATATTAAGATTGTAATAATGATGGAGTCACTATTACGATCTTAATTTCTTGAGTGTTCCTCATTGGCTTAAGGTGACACTCCTTTTTTTTAAGGTGTTCCTCTGTCTTGTAAAATCTTTAATGTTTCATGGCGTTCGTGTGTGCTTTAATGTGTAACGCTGTAGTTTGGGATGGTGTTCAGCATTTTCCAGCTTTCTTCGGCACTTTAGGGTGTTTCACTGATTTAGTATGACACGAGTTTGTATATGACGAGACGTAGTACATAGCAAGTGCTGTGACAGTCACTTAAAATATTTATCATTATCTTGTCTAAATAATTACTAGAAACTTCATTGAAGGATGAGAGTTCCTATACAGTTTGTTGAGCTTGTTGTACAAACAAGATCTTGAAGACCTTTATATACAGGCTAAACTGGTTGTTTGGCAAACTTTATCTGAACAGAAATGAAGACAAAATAATTTATATTAAATATAAGAATGATTTAAATAAAAACAAATCACCCCTGTTTAAGGATCTAATTTTTTGGAAGGGGGGGGGGCATCCTTCCAGCAATCCGACCATTCAGATGTGTACAAGAAACTGACGAGCAAATACTACCTGAGATATGCGAGCGAGCAACTCCTGGACACACAAATACGAAGCCGAGCGAGGCGAGGCCAGGTGTTTGTATTTCATTAGGCAAACTTTGCAGTCTTTGCTTTTAACTGAATAAAATAAGCGACTAGATTTACAAAATTTCATTAGGTATAAATTAATACTTTCAAAGAAATTAATCGTTTATTATTAATAATAGAAGTACGCCTCTCTTACGTGCCAATTTAGATGATTATTAACTGAAGGCTAAAGGATACCCAAACAAATTTGGAAAATAGAATGTTCCCTTATGTTTGGTTAAATAATTTCTAGACCTGATTTTTGTGGGCCTATGTATACTCAACTCTCTTTAGAAAAAAACACTTCACAACCCACCGTATTAAATATAAAAAAATATCATTTCCCTTAAACACTTCCAACTAGAGGCCCTCAAAACATCCTCCCAAGCTGAGGTCCTCACAATATTTTTCCAGGATGAGGCCCATCAACACTCACCTAAGTTGATTCCTATAAAAGTTGAGTCGCAGTAACAACAGACTCGAACTACGGCCCTTGCAACGTATGCCACAACATTGCACACCACAATAACGCACAATTCATGAGCGCACACCACCACAACGCAAATTCATCAACACAAACCACCACAAAGCACATGCCAACAAATCACCGGCAATGCACGCAACAAAAAACCAACACCACAACAACACGTAAAATAGCAACGCACGTCATAAAAATGTACGCACCACAATACCGAAACTTTAATAATACATTCCTCATCGCGTAAATAAACAATGGCGTAAGTAGTTAGATATACTTACTTACACACACACACACACACACACTCAAACCTTAATTACAAAAGTTTAACTTAGTTTACTTCACCCTCATTTGCGTTCGATGTAAACTACTTGACAGGTGGTTAGTCAACCTACCTGCTCGTCATTCGTCAACTCTTCTGCCATCATCTGATAGGAATTAACAGTTGGGGATGTTAAAGCTTTTAATTGCTCAGAGGCGGTTAGCGTCCTGGGGGTCAAATTGCCTTGTGGCTGTTTTCAGTTTGCAATGGTCGGTTCTGAATTTTCGTTCGACGTGGACGGCAGTCTTTACGATGTATGAGCAGGCAAAATCACAGCCAGGACTTGAATTGACAATGCAACAGTCAATAATTGCCAATTTTAGAGTTGTAATGTTAGGGGCTGGCCACTCTTTTTCTCTCTATTTCTCCTCTCTCATATTTTCCTCTCTTTCCCTTTCCATTACTTATTTTTTGCATCCTTTTTTTTGGAACTCACGTTTTCACCGTGTGTGTAGTCACCTAGTTGTCACGAAGTTGTAGTCACCTAGTTGTGCTTGCGGGGGTTGAGCTCTGGCTCTTTGGTCCCGCCTCTCAACCGTCAATCAACAGGTGTACAGTTTCCTGAGCCTAATGGGCTCTATCATATCTACACTTGAAACTGCGTATGGAGTCAGCCTCCACCACATCGCTTCCTAATGCATTCCATTTGTCAACCACTCTGACACTAAAAAAGTTCTTTCTAATATCTCTGTGGCTCATTTGGGCACTCAGTTTCCACCTGTGTGTGTGTGTGTGTGTGTGTGTGTGTGTGTGTGTGTGTGTGTGTGTGTGTGTGTGTGTGTGTGTGTGTGTGTGTGTGCGTGCGTGTGTGCATGCATGCGTGCGTGCGTGCGTGCGTGCGTGCGTGTGTGTGTGTTATAAGAGTAATGACGAACCCATGAGATGGACTTAAAGGGTCCTAGATTAGGATTTAGCATATTAATACTACGTTAAGTAGATCGATTATGATCCAGTGTATGAACCGGTGAGACAAGATGCCAAAGCTCTCATTTATTACGCACATATTAGAAGAAAAAAACGTAGGTAGTTCGATCTCAGATGGTCGAAGTGCCTTAGCACCGTTCCTTCAGTCTGTCCTTCATATACACTCCAAGTGCCTTATAATCAAAGTGGTTTAGCGCTCTCTTCTCATAACTACCTTAAAATGCCTTGCCGTCCCTCCTTGTGCCTTGTGTCTGGCTGCGCCAACAATCCTCGCGCAACTGAACCGTTCATTTGGATCTCGTTCGATGCTCGGGCGAGGCCGACCTAGAACCAAGCTTATGGACCCAGAGTGTTCTTCGATTTCTGATGCAAATTTGATGTCACATAACTAATTTGATATGATTATACTCATTTGCGGATTAAACAGATTTTAATGACAAACGGGTCGTAAACTAATTAAGAGGGCTTTTAAATTAATGGATTTGCTCCAAATATTTGTAATATCGTTCGTTCGCTAGTGAGGAACGATGTAAACGTGGATTTAATCATTGTACATTTACTAATTCATTTTCTTGTCTTTCCAGATGTGTTTTAATGTTTTATTACAATAGAGTTTCTGATAACTATAAGGGCATATAAACTGCACAATACTGTGAGCAAAAACATTTAATTAGGACTATCAAAAATTGTATATGTATATGTTTAATATAAATATCTGAGAGAATACATGTTAACTGACTGTTCGAAGTTTGAGGCCAGATGTTTATGGCAAGCCTATTTAAAATTTACAATATTAATGATGATTACTTCGGGGTGCGGGTCGGGGTGAGCTCACCCCCCTCCTTGAAGAGGTACACGCCCCGATAGCCTTCCTTCACCAAGGCTGTGCATGTGAAATGTTCAGCCACGAGTCCATAGAGCGTAGCATTTGTTTAAAAAATGACAGTTTACGTTCTAAGGTCAATTATTTGGTTAGTGATAGAGATAATGTATAGGGGAAAATTATTAGAGTGGTGGTTGAGGCAGGGGGGTGGGGGAGATGAGTTGAGTATGTGTGGAAAGGTAGGTGGGAAGGTTGACAGAGGGGGAGGGAAGGTGTAGAGAGGAAGAGGGGTGTTTGAAGAGGGAGGTCGGGGTGATGATAGCGAGGTTCGGGGGTGTGGAACGAGGACATTAAAGGTGCAGAGTATGTGGAAGGGAGATAGATGAGAGAGGCGTGTGTGGAGGTGTGGGAGAGTGTATGGGCTACTCCTGGGTACTGGGTTGACCCGGGCAATGCCTAGTACCTTATCTAGTTTATAAATATGTACCTATATCTCTATATTAGAATGTCTGTTCAAGGTTAGAAGACATATACTTGGGACTATCCTCACCCAATTTTTATTGTAATTGCTGTTGGGTATGTGCCGAACATGGTCGAAATGGGATTGACAAAAATGAAACAAGTGCCACTTGACTTGGTTCCAATGGAACTCCCCATAAAGAATATGCAATGTCATATTAACTGAACTCAGATTTATTTGTATGTGTTTTTTGTAACTATAATGTAAAACATTAATCACATGTTGTTTGAAAAGCTTTAAAAAACCTGAAAATGTGAACCGTTATGTCATTAATTTATTGAAAATACTAGGATCGCATTGATTATCACATATTATATGTAAAACTTGAATGATCTCGAAGCAACGGCAGTTTTTCAACGGCAACTTAAAAGGACATTTGTTTTTAAATAAGCAATAATAAAATGTTATAAATGGCACTAAGTACATGTACCATATTGTACAATATTTTAAGTGTAAATATGCAGTAATATTATTGTTATAAAGTATGTTAGTAAGGTAAGCAATATTAAATATTCTTTACCTTGCAACCAAAGAAAAAGTTTCTATGTTGGAATCCGTACTCTGAAGACTTCTAGACTCTAGAAAAGAGGAATTTCATTTCTGATATTTACCCATCTTGGCTTTATAGTTCATAACTATCCGGCCAGCTTGACCTTAAAAACCAGGTCTGTGTTATAACAGGAATATATATACTGATTCTTCCCTCCTCTCTCCTACCTCAGGGATACAGCGTTTTCCCTCTTCCCTTAGGGATACATCGCCTTAATACATACATCCCTCAGGGATGCATCGTCTCCCCTCTTTCCTCACAGATGCATCGTCTCCTTGCTTCTCTAACGACGTACCTTCTCCCCTTCTCCTCCTCCTGTTCATATCTTACAATTACAAAATATACATTTACAGTACATATGTATGTGTTTTATGGGTAAAAGTTGTAATTTCATGCTTTGTGTTGTTAGAATCAACAACTTTAAATATTAAATAACTGCACATTTTTAATAAGAAATAGATAATCAATTACTCTATTGAAAGGTCATCATAAAGAAAGAGAGGTACACATACAGACAAAATATCACAATAACGTGGCTAAAAATTTGACTCTCAACCCACACATCTGAAAATAAAACAGTTGACGAGGTACACTTAAAACCCGCAAAGGCCTTGGATTTTAATGTGCTTTGGCGATGGAGTGGCGCCAGTGGAAGAAACGACACGTCAACTATGCTAACAAGTAGAAAATCGTCTAATACAATGCTGAGATTGAAAACTGAAAAGACTACAGTTTAAGATATGATACGCCAGAGGTAGTTGTAATGCTATCCCTGGATTTGTGTGACTGTTTACTAAATGACATTCTATGTAGACTAGCCCAACATTGCTTATTGAACGCCTTCGTCTAAAGACCATCCAAACATTGTTCACTGAACGCCTTCGTCTAAAGACCATCCAAACATTGCTTACTGAATGCCTTCGTCTAAAGACCATCCAAACATTACTTACTGAACGCCTTCGTCTAAAGACCATCCAAACATTGCTTACTGAATGCCTTCGTCTAAAGACCATCCAAACATTACTTAATGAACGCCTTCGTCTAAAGACCATCCAAACATTGCTTACTGAATGCCTTCGTCTAAAGACCATCCAAACATTGCTTACTGAACGCCTTCGTCTAAAGACCATCCAAACATTGTTCACTGAACGCCTTCGTCTAAAGACCATCCAAACATTGTTCACTGAACGCCTTCGTCTAAAGACCATCCAAACATTGCTTACTGAACGCCTTCGTCTAAAGACCATCCAAACATGGCTAACTGAACGCCTTCGTCTAAAGACCATCCAAACATTGTTCACTGAACGCCTTCGTCTAAAGACCATCCAAACATTGTTCACTGAACGCCTTCGTCTAAAGACCATCCAAACATTGCTAACTGAACGCAACCTCGTCTAAAGACCCTCCAAACATTGCTTACTGAACGCCACATTGTTTAAACCTGCCAAACTGGAAACATACAGACAAAACAGAACACGCCTCGTCCCTAGATCTGCCTTCCCAAATTTACAATTATTGAGGGTAAAAATTATTTTAATCAGTTGTGATGATTACCGATTCAAAACGGCCATATCTTGAACTGCTCAAATGTTCTAATTCTAATACCATTTTAAAACAGATATGAACGAAGCTGTTAAAGAAAAAAAATGTTTTAAAAATCGGTTTGATCGTCAAACCAGTGGTGTTCTGAAGGTAGCGAGACCTGGGGACAATTTCAGTTATCTTAACCAACGGTGACCTGGAGATGGTTTAAATCCTCTTAACCGAATGGGATCTAGAGATGCTCTTCATCATCATAAACGAAATGTTTATGCGACAATGGATTTTAAATGACAGTTTCGATAAATTCGCAACATAATTCCGATTAGAAAATTGTCATTCACTTCTCGTTTGGTGTCAAAACAATCAGCACTAACGAGTTTTATAGTACAGCTGTCATATAATTCTCACCAATATTGTCAGACCCATTTGAAAGCTAGAGCGATAACACAAACATTACTCATATACTAACAGACACACACACTACCAGACATACACTAGCAGATTCATACACTAATAGACACACACACTAAAAGACACATTCACTAACAGACACACACTAAAGGACACATTCACTAAAGGACACATTCACTAACAGACACACACTAAAGGACACATTCACTAAAGGACACATTCACTAAAGGACACACATTAAAGGACACACATTAAAGGACACATTCACTAACAGACACACACTAAAGGACACATTCACTAACAGACACACACTAAAGGACACATTCACTAATTAACAGACTCATACACTCAGGCAAAAGATTAAGCAGTAAAAGTAACACACTGATACGCTAACAAGACTTACAGACTAACAGACTCAGACACGAGTATTCTCACAGACTCTCCTACACACACAAACTTACACACTTACAGACTCTCCTACAAACACAAACTTACACACTTACACACTCTCCTACACACACAAACTTACACACTTACAGACTCAAACTCACAATCTTACACACACAGTTCAATGGGCCTTGTGGCCGAGTGGTATCTACTGATATCATTTTCATGCTACATATTTTTGCAATGAGGCGCAGGTACCCAAGACTAATATAAAACTAAAAAAAAAAGGTAAACAAATAATACGCGAAAACTAAGAGTATAAAATATACAGCTTAGCGAGGGCAGGCGGTCAACTACAACGGTAGGCGAGTTGTGGATCTGTTTACATTCGAGAAGCCTCGATTACCTGATCTGTATGCAGAGGACATGTAAGTAAACAGAGTTTTAGTCATGGCCAGATATACTTTGGTGGGGCGTGTTCAAATTTACCACACGTAGACACTGAAAAATGGTCGGGAAGCAAGAGTTCCTTGGTGTGGTAGGTTTCCAAGTTAGTTCGCTCTCTGAATAGGGCGTTTCTAAAGGGAAAAGGGTTATTTCCCTCTAGGTCAGGATTGGAAGGTACTGCTCGGTGGATGGCTGAATCGTGCTATTGAAGTAGGTACGAGAGTTATCACTGGTGGTGATAACCATTTACAAACAGCAAAAACCATTTACACACAGCACGTCTAATACCATACTACTTGTGTAAAGGAGGAAATGTATGTTTATCTCTCAGAATGTTCGGCAATATGTTTATTGTTTGTGATGTGTGTCTATATCAGCTGTCACTGGGTGCTTCTTGGGTGTGTGTGGTGTGGAAACAAATAGTAATTAGTAACATCTGACAGACAGTTGAGAGGCGGGCCGAAAGAGCAGAGCTCAACCCCCGCAAGTACAACTAGGTGAATACACACACACACACACACACACAGTGGAGGGTGTCGTGTATGTGTGTATCTAGGAGCGTTGGTGGCTGAGTGGACAACACGCTGGATACGTAGACCTGAGGTCCGGGGTTCGATTCTTGGCGCCAGCGGAAACAAAAATGGGCAGTTTCTTTCACCCTGATGCACTGTTACCAAGCAGTAAATAGGCACCTGGGTGTTAGACAGCTATTACGGGCTGCTTCCGGGGTGTGTGTGTGTGTGTGTGTGAAAAACAAATAAAAAAATAGTAGTAGTTAGTAACAGTTGTAGTAACAGTTGCTTGAATGACACACACACACACACACACACACACACATATATATATATATATATATATATATATATATATATATATATATATATATATATATATATATATATATATGTATATATATATATTGTATATATATATATGTATATATATGTATATATATATATATATATAATTATATATATATATATATATATATATAAATATTATATAATATATATATATATATATGTGTGTGTGTGGTGTGTGTGTGTGTGTGTGTGTGTGTGTGTGTGTGTGTGTGGTGTGTGTGTGACAAGTCTGAATGGTTCCCAGGCATATGTACAACTGAAAACTCCACACCCCAGAAGTGACTCGAACCATACTGCCAGGAGCACTATGCAACTGGTGTACAGGACACCTTAACCCCTCGACCATCACGACCGTACAAAAGATGATGGTAACCGAGGCTATTGTGCCCATCATCACGACGGCGCTCTGATGGTAATCTTAGGCAAAGTTATTTTATCAAATCACCTGTGGTTCCCAATGTGGTTTTTTTCCTGGTTTACCAAGGTCCTAAACTACCATCTCTCCATATAATTCTCCAGCTAGTAATAGCTAGAATGCTATTAAACATCAAGGCCGCGAGAGTACTTTCCTGAGGAAATGTATTAAAAATAGCAGACCTTTTTAAGGTTACCCTTCACGTTCGCGCCATGCTTTCTAAAAAATATTTTAATGCATAATAGTTAAGTAGCTTTTCAAAGACTGAATTATAAATTTAGATTTTTCGTGAATATAACATTTTCGTGAATATAAGTGTTGCTCTTAAATAGTGATGTCTGTAGATAATGCAGTCTATGAACAATATGTGTGAATTGTGCAGTCTTGAATAGTGGAGTTCTTGAACAGTACAGCTCGTGAACAATACAGTTCGTGAACAGTAGAGTTAGTGTATAGTGCCGACAGTTTGCGATAGCGGAGCACATTTATCACATTTCTCACCTAAGAATTTACTGCCGATATATCTCATATAATAAAACAGCTCCCGCTTTTCATGTCGCGTTATAGCGTCCATATGTACAGGCAAATTAAGCATTCTCTATTCAATTAATTGTAATGACAGGGAAATGGTGGAAAACGGGATAAATTAATTTTTATTAAATGGTTAATTAGCATTTTAAAGATATTTATACTGAAGTGATTCAATTGGTTTCTGTTACATAACATCATGACAGTAACAATTGTCTAGAACAGCTGATCCTATATACTTATTTAAATACACACACACACACACACTGATAAATGATAAATGAGAGGTATGAGCTACGAGGAGCGACTGCAGGAATTAAACCTCACTTCGTTGGAAGACAGAAGAGTTAGGGGGGACATGATCACCACATTCAAGATTCTCAGGGGAATCGACAGGGTTGATAAAGACAGGCTGTTTAACACAAGGGGCACACGCACTAGGGGACACAGGTGGAAACTGAGTGCCCAAATGAGCCACAGAGATATTAGAAAGAACTTTTTTAGTGTCAGAGTGGTTGACAAATGGAATGCATTAGGAAGCGATGTGGTGGAGGCTGACTCCATACACAGTTTCAAGTGTAGATATGATAGAGCCAATAGGCCCAGGAAACTGTACACCTGTTGATTGACGGTTGAGAGGCGGGACCAAAGAGCCAGAGCTCAACCCCCGCAAGCACAACTAGGTGAGTACTAGGTGAGTACACTATTTACACACACACACACACACACACACCACACACACACACACACACACACACACACACACACACACACACACACACATTATATATATATATATATATATATATATATATATATATATATATATATATATATATATATATATATATATATATTCTTTCTTGTAGACATATGTTGTTGAATAAACAGCGTGTGAGATAAATTATTCTAGCACGAATCGTTTCCATATTTCTTATATTTTTTTTTTTCATTTGAAAATGAAGTTGAAAAATGTAATCTCCAAAGTTTAATTTACAGTTTTAGTATGGCCTGACGCTAATGTTAACCTTGTCAACATTTTCTACATTCACAGGCTGCTTGTTCCTGATATAGGGTTAATAATAGTATGAAGTTATAATAAAATAGTTATAATAAAAAGTTATAATAGTATGAAGGACTTGTCAAGATTGTAGGATCAGTAAGGAGTCAACAGATAAATTGAAAAAGAATGAATCTCTTATTTATATAGTGATGACCCTTTATTGTGATGCGTCTGCTGAAGTGTTAGCAAAAACACTTCAATTTAAACACTTGTCAGATATGGTATGAAATGTTAATCTTATGAGGTTCTCTAATTTTCCATATTGGTTTGTGATTGTTGAATGTTGTGAGTGCTCTGGTGTTCCCCATGTTGGACTGTAGAGATTGTTGGATGTTTAAAGGAGCTCTATGTTTCTCATGTTGGTGTCATGTTGAGAATTATGTGGAACTCTGCGTGCCTCGCGCCCAATCCATGTAATAAGGCTGGAAAATTATATTTTGCTGGATTTTAATGCTGCAGCTGGAATTCTTCATTTCATGTTTTTAATCCACTTTTTATTCATCATTATTACCGTGCTAATTGCATTTTTTGAGCTGCTAAAAATGCAATGAAAAATAATTATTTGTCACCATTTATAATAACGAGTTTCGCTATGAACTGAATTTCGCAGGTTGGCCCTCAATGAATAGTTTAATAAGCTTGAAGGTTTTTTAATACAGCCCGTTAAATAACAAATCCAGCAGATGGTCCCACGTCCCTAGTATATGTAACCGGGAGCTCTGGATTTAATCATCTGTAACTGTCACAAACAGGAAAGCATTGGACTCTTGAAGTGGGCGTATTTATACACGGAAATGTATAAGGTCTGAACATCACGGTGGCGATAAGATGTCAGTATGATTTTTTTTGTATGTGCACACGTAACAGTAAACCTTTATGTATGTGTGTGTGTATGTGTGTACTCACCTATTTGTGCTTGCGGGGGTTGAGCTTTGGCTCTTTGGTCCCGCCTCTCAACTGTCAATCAACTGGTGTACAGATTCCTGAGCCTACTGGGCTCTATCATATCTACATTTAAAACTGTGTATGGAGTCAGCCTCCACCACATCACTGCCTAATGCATTCCATCCGTTAACTACTCTGACGCTGAAAAAGTTCCTTCTAACGTCTCTGTGGCTCATGTGGGTACTCAGTTTCCACCTGTGTCCCCTTGTTCGCGTACCACCAGAGTTGAATAGTTTATCCTTGATTACCCTGTCGATTCCCTGAGGATTTTGTAGGTTGTGATCATGTCTCCCCTTACTCTTCTGTCTTCCAGGGTCGTAAGGTGTGTGCGTGTGTGTGTGTACTCACCTAGTTGTACTCACCTAGTTGTGCTTGCGGGGGTTGAGCTCTGGCTCTTTGGTCCCGCCTCTCAACCGTCAATCAACAGGTGTACAGTTTCCTGAGCCTATTGGGTTCTATCATATCTACACTTGAAACTGTGTATGGAGTCAGCCTCCACCACATCGCTTCCTAATGCATTCCATTGTCAACCACTCTGACACTAAAAAAGTTCTTTCTAATATCTCTGTGGCTCATTTGGGCACTCAGTTTCCACCTGTGTCCCCTAGTGCGTGTCCCCCTTGTGTTAAACAGCCTGTCTTTATCAACCCTGTCGATTCCCCTAAGAATCTTGAATGTGGTGATCATGTCCCCCCTAACTCTTCTGTCTTCCAACGAAGTGAGGTTTAATTCCCGTAGTCTCTCTCGTAGCTCATACCTCTCAGCTCGGGTACTAGTCTGGTGGCAAACCTTTGAACCTTTTCCAGTTTAGTCTTATGCTTGACTAGATATGGACTCCATGCTGGAGCCGCATACTCCAGGATTGGTCTGACACATGTGGTATATAATGTTCTGAAAGATTCCTTACACAGTTTTCTAAGGCCGTTGTGTGTGTGTGTGTGTGTGTGTGTGTGTGTGTTGTGTGTGTGGTGTGTGTGTGTGTGTTTGTGTGTGTGTGTGGTGTGTGTGGTGTTGTGTGTACTCCCTATTTGTACTCACCTATTTGTGCTTGCGGGGGTTGAGCTTTGGCTCTTTGGTCCCGCCTCTCACTGTCAATCAACCGGTGTACAGATTCCCGAGCCTACTGGGCTCTATCATATCTACCCTTGAAACTGTGTATGGAGTCAGCCTCCACCACATCACTGCCTAATGCATTCCATCCGTTAACTACTCTGACACTGAAAAAGTTCCTTCTAACGTCTCTGTGGCTCATGTGGGTACTCAGTTTCCACCTGTGTCCCCTTGTTCGCGTCCCCCCAGTGTTGAATAGTTTGTCCTTGTCTACCCGGTCGATTCCTCTGAGGATTTTGTAGGTTGTGATCATATCTCCCCTTACTCTTCTGTCTTCCAGTGTCGTAAGGTGCATTTCCCGCAGCCTTTCCTCGTAACTCATGCCTCTTAGTTCTGGGACTAGTCTAGTGGCATACCTTTGGACTTTTTCCAGCTTCTTTGTGCTTGACAATACGGGCTCCATGCTGGGGCTGCATACTCCAGGATTGGTCTTACATATGTGGTGTACAAGATTCTGAATGATTCCTTACACAGGTTCCTGAACGCTGTTCTGATGTTAGCCAGCCTCGCATATGCCGCAGATGTTATCCTTTTTATGTGGGCTTCAGGAGACAGGTTTGGTGTGATATCAACTCCTAGATCTTTCTCTCTGTCCGTTTCATTAAGTACTTCATCTCTATTCTGTATCCTGTGTCTGCCTCCTGTTTCCACTGCCTAGTTTCATTACTTTGCATTTACTCGGGTTGAACTTCCACAGCCATTTGTTGGACCATTCACTCAGTCTGTCTAGGTCGTCTTGTAGCCTCCTACTATCGTCTCAGTTTCAATCCTCCTCATAATTTTTGCATCATCGGCAAACATTGAGA
>WNGS01163519.1:10750794-10763201 GCA_020271785.1 Procambarus virginalis
ATCTGTAACTGTCACAAACAGGAAAGCATTGGACTCTTGAAGTGGGCGTATTTATACACGGAAATGTATAAGGTCTGAACATCACGGTGGCGATAAGATGTCAGTATGATTTTTTTTTGTATGTGCACACGTAACAGTAAACCTTTATGTATGTGTGTGTGTATGTGTGTACTCACCTATTTGTGCTTGCGGGGGTTGAGCTTTGGCTCTTGGTCCCGCCTCTCAACTGTCAATCAACTGGTGTACAGATTCCTGAGCCTACTGGGCTCGTATCATATCTACATTTAAAACTGTGTATGGAGTCAGCCTCCACCACATCACTGCCTAATGCATTTCATCCGTTAACTACTCTGACGCTGAAAAAGTTCCTTCTAACGTCTCTGTGGCTCATGTGGGTACTCAGTTTCCACCTGTGTCCCCTTGTTCGCGTACCACCCAGAGTTGAATAGTTTATCCTTGATTACCCTGTCGATTCCCATGAGGATTTTGTAGGTTGTGATCATGTCTCCCTTACTCTTCTGTCTTCCAGGGTCGTAAGGTGTGTGTGTTGTGTGTGTTTGTACTCACCTAGTTGTACTCACCTAGTTGTGCTTGCGGGGGTTGAGCTCTGGCTCTTTGGTCCCGCCTCTCAACCGTCAATCAACAGGTGTACAGTTTCCTGAGCCTATTGGGTCTATCATATCACACTTGAAACTGTGTATGGAGTCAGCCTCCACCACATCGCATTCCCTGAATGCATTCCATTTGTCAACCAACCTCTGACACTAAAAAAGTTCTTTCTAATATCTCTGTGGCTCATTTGGGCACTCAGTTTCCACCTGTGTCCCCTAGTGCGTGTGCCCCTTGTGTTAAACAGCCTGTCTTTATCAACCCTGTCGATTCCCCTAAGAATCTTGAATGTGGTGATCATGTCCCCCCTAACTCTTCTGTCTTCCAACGAAGTGAGGTTTAATTCCCGTAGTCTCTCTCGTAGCTCATACCTCTCAGCTCGGGTACTAGTCTGGTGGCAAACCATTTGAACCTTTTCCAGTTTAGTCTTATGCATGAATAGATATGGACTCCATGCTGGAGCCGCATACTCCAGGATTGGTCTGACATATGTGGTATATAATGTTCTGAAAGATTCCTTACACAAGTTCTAAAGGCCTGTGTGTGTGTGTGTGTGTGTTGTGTGTGTGTGTGTGTGTGTGTGTTGTGTGTGTGTGTGTGTGTGTGTGTGTGTGTGTGTGTGTGTGTGTGTGTACTCACCTATTTGTACTCACCTATTTGTGCTTGCGGGGGTTGAGCTTTGGCTCTTTGGTCCCGCCTCTCAACTGTCAATCAACCGGTTGTACAGATTCCCGAGCCTACTGGCTCTATCATATCTACCCTTGAAACTGTGTATGGAGTCAGCCTCCACCACATCACTGCCTAATGCATTCCATCCGTTAACTACTCTGACACTGAAAAAGTTCCTTCTAACGTCTCTGTGGCTCATGTGGGTACTCAGTTTCCACCTGTGTCCCCTTGTTCGCGTCCCCCCTTTGTTGAATAGTTTGTCCTTGTCTACCCGGTCGATTCTCTGAGGATTTTGTAGGTTGTGATCATATCTCCCCTTACTCTTCTGTCTTCCAGTGTCGTAAGGTGCATTTCCCGCAGCCTTTCCTCGTAACTCATGCCTCTTAGTTCTGGGACTAGTCTAGTGGCATACCTTTGGACTTTTTCCAGCTATCGTCTTGTGCTTGCCAAGATACGGGCTCCATGCTGGGGCTGCATACTCCAGGATTGGTCTTACATATGTGGTGTACAAGATTCTGAATGATTCCTTACACACAGGTTCCTGAACGCTGTTCTGATGTTAGCCACCTCGCATATGCCGCAGATGTTATCCTTTTTATGTGGGCTTCAGGAGACAGGTTTGGTGTGATATCAACTCCTAGATCTTTCTCTCTGTCCGTTTCATTAAGTACTTCATCTCCTAATTCTGTATCCTGTGTCTGGCCTCCTGTTTCCACTGCTAGTTTCATTACTTTGCATTTACTCGGGTTGAACTTCAACAGCCTCTTGTTGGACCATTCACTCAGTCATGTCTAGGTCGTCTTGTAGCCTCCCTACTATCGTCCTCAGTTTCAATCCTCCTCATAATTTTTGCATCATCGGCAAACATTGAGAGAAACGATTCTATACCCTCTGGGAGATCATTTACATATATCAGAAACAGTATAGGTCCAAGGACTGACCCTGGGGACTCCACTTGTAACGTCTCGCCAATCTGAGACCTCACCCCCTCACACTGACTCTTTGTCTCCTGTTGCTTAGGTACTCCTGTATCCAACGGAGTACCTCCCTTTCACTCCAGCCTGCATCTCGAGCTTTTTCACTAGCCTCTTGTGTGGCATGTATCAAAGGCTTTCTGACAATCCAAAAATATGCGGTCTGCCCACCCTTCTCTTTCTTGCCTTATTTTTGTTGCCTGGTCGTAGAATTCAAGTAACCCTGTGAGGCAGGACCTGCCATCCCTGAATCCATGTTGGTGCTGTGTTACAAAGTTCTTTCGCTCAGGTGCTCCACTAGCTTTCTTCGCACAATCTTCTCCATCAGCTTGCATGGTATGCAGGTTAGGGACACTGGCCTGTAATTCAGTGCCTCCTGTCTATCCCCTTTCTTGTATATCAGCACTACATTAGCTGCTTTCCAAATTTCTGGCAGTTCCCCTGTTGCCCGAGATTTGTTATATACTATGGAGAGTGGTAGGCACAGTTCTTCTGCTCCGTCCTTTAGTATCCAAGGGGAATTCCATCTGGGCCTATAGCCTTTGTCACATCCTTCCTTCCACACATCACACATCACCTTTGTGTGTGTGTGTGTGTGTGTGTGTGTGTGTGTGTGTGTGTTTGTGTGTATATGTGTGTGTGTGTGTGTGTGTGTGTGTGTGTGTGTGTGTGTGTGTGTGTGTGTGTGTGTGTGTGTGTGTGTGTGTGTGAGTGTGTGTGTGTGTGTGAGTGTGTGTGTGTGTGTGTGTGTGACATGTTAGTAAGGTATGATTTAAATCCTTAAGCCAATCTTATTTTCTTGTAATCCACTTGATACGATTAGATGATACTATCTCTTGTTGCGTAGGATGGACAAGAGGATGGATGTTAATAAGGATTCTAGTGTTTCACTTATTCCAGTGACTTATTGCATATCTTTGAAGGTCTGCTTAGGCTTTAGTTCCTTATTTGATACCCTCAGTGAGATCGAGAGCATAAATACTGCTTTTCTTGTATACGACTCATTCTGTTGCTCTTATTTTCATTATCTGTAAGCACTTTTGTTCCCACCCCATCATTCAATTAATTAGTCAGAAGCTGAACGCTAATTGTTGTTCTGTAAATCAGGAATCTAAACTTCAATTCATGTTTGTTAGAATATATATTAACATATATTGACATGATAATAAGCCCATAAGAATCCTATAAGTGCATTCATCTGTCGTCCCAGTGAGATACTTACAGTATGGACATCATTCAACACTACACTTCTCTGATTTTGGTCGTCTCTTAAAGCCTGAGTTTCACAAAAATCTTGGTCTATCTGTTTAAAGGAAGAATCAACTTCTCCAGATGTTCTTGCAACAAGGTACATTGAATTACTGACGAATTTTGCGTTGACCACACCTGCTGCAAGCTCACGAAATCATTCAGTGAGACCAGGTCGCTAAATGAATTATTTGATATTTGTCACGTAGTAACCTTTCTAAATTTGTAAATATGTTCTGGAACCTTTCGCTGGCCGCTTCACAGACCTCGCAGGCATGATCTTTACCTGTTCCCAGGAAAGGTTTAAGCTGAGATTGTAAATATATAGCTCTTGAAATAGAACATTCTTTGTAACTAGCTGACATTGTAATTATTTGATGTGAAGGATAGATGAAATTGTTTATGTAATAATCTAAGTTGAGGTCTGATAAAGGCCTTTGTGTCCTCTGTAATGCTTTTTGCGCTACCGCTCACAGGATGAGGTATGGGGGTGCACAATAATCTAGCCGCCTCCAGCGGCAACAATTCAAAAAATGAGATTGTCTACGTGTATTGCTGCACTTAACTAAATAAGTTCATTTGATCAATTCTCTGTTTGAGAATGAAGATATTATTTCTCAAAATGAGTTTACTACAAATCCACTCGCTAATATATAATACAGTATCTGTTTTACAAATTAAACTTTCTCAAACTGTTATTAATTCAACGCGTTCACTACTAATATACTAAGGAAATATTATCTCATATCTCAATGCCTTATCAGAACATCCACTTCCAATGTAGACCATCTTACTCTATTGCTGATCATAGTAAACTGCTTCTCATTGCCCACTTTGTCAATATTTGTAGTATTCTGAGGTGATTGAATATCCTGTATGTTTCAATCACGTCTTCATAGGCTCTCTTTCCTGTCTTTTACAAATGAAAGGATGATTTCCCTCTGCTAAAATTCTTGTAAAAGATTTTCCCAATTACGGGATCAAGCATGTTACTATTAGCACCGCGCTTCCTTTAATGATTCGCTGAGTTTACCAAACTATATTATGATCGTAGTGTAATCCTAATGTGTTATTGTTCGTGCTATTACTCTCAATATCTGTGATAAATGCAGTCACTGATGCTGGAACCTGCAACTCAGATTATCCAATAAAGGCAGTTATAAGGGAGAATTATAACTGATATTATCTGCATATCTGTTATGTTCAACAAGACAGCGAATTCTCTGAACAACGAACACAGACATTGGGATGTACTTGTGGCGTTCGAAGATAACAGTAGATTGTCGTAAGTAACTGTGAAAATATAATCTAACACCCAGCCAACAAACCTGAGAAAAGGATTTGACGATGTTTCAGTCGTTTCACCCTTTTCGTTTTTCATTTAACTCTCTTACCTTAAACAATTATTTTAATATTTCTACTAATTTTCATGTCAAAATGACGACATTTCGGCCCGTCCAGACGGCCCGAAACATCGTCACTTTCTCTATTCTTAGATTTACGACGTTTGGGTGTCTAATTTCCATTCAAGTAGTCCTCACCAGCTGGCTCAATTTAGCTAATGTTGCAATAAGAAACTCAGTAAGAGCCATAAGGAGGATTCGAACCTATGCAAATGTTGCAATCTCATTTATCTCTCTAATTATCACACCCGTTTATAGTCTTGCCAGATATATATATACGTGCCTTACTTCATTTGAATGGCCTCTTAAGATAATCACTTCTTGACTGAAAAATTTCAGAGAGCTTTACCAGTCATCCTTAGCTGTCACCAACACCTCGCTTGATCCAGCAGTGCTTCCATCTCAACTCCAGGACAAACAGAAGTTCAATGTTTTCCAAAAGTATTTCAATAATTAATCTTTATGTTAGGTCAGACATTAACTCAGTTCCAGACAGAATTTTCAAGAGATTGAACAAATACATATGTTAGCAAAGATTATAATATTTACTGAACAAAAGAACATTAAGACAGAAAACATATTCACTTGTTAACACATAAGCAAACAGGAATAATTAAGTTCGAAGACCTAGCACGACCTAAGGGAATACTCTCACTGTACTGATGAACTCATTGTTTTCCAACAGTGCACTTTTAATTCTTCCAGAACGTCTAATATTGATATAACTAATATAATTTACAACACAAGAAAATTATATAAATTATTAAAGCATACTAGAACATAGCAGAATTAAAATTCAAGCAATGTTTAGACCAATATGTGAACCTAATAACTAATGATATTTAACAATGGGAGTTCCAAAATTACCCATATTATCTACCCTTCTCTTGAAATGGCCTCGTTTACGTTTCGTATTGTTATCTATTCCGTCATTACTACCACTTGTCGTCACAGTCGCTTTGCAGTTGCTGGGTATGCAATGGAATACTCTTGCAAAGAATAATCTGCAACGGAAGACTTTAGACAATTTCTGCAATTTATTAAGATACTCATTGAGCATTTTGCATTCATCACTCTCCCTAATTTTTCTCATTAATTTTTCATTGTTCGCAAATATCAATATTCAAATAGTATCTGCATATTTTAGAAGCTCATTGACGTCTTGGTTGAGTTCTGCACTGGACCAGTTGCTATGTACAGGCCACATCTATTCTATAGACCTCCTCACTAGTTATCAAATATGTGATATAAGGCAAGATTTATGGAGCTATTTCTATATGTTGCCCAAGTTTGTGTGTTTAAATCTGATGAACTGCTGTGTGTGTGTGTGTCTTTGAAAACATGATAAATGTGATATCTTGTCAAAGTCTACTTTGGTACCTTGTGTCTGGCCTCCTATCTTGATGTTCCGTCTATGGTAACGTTTAGTGCTCTGCAATCTGATCTGTATTGGTGTTCCACCCGAGGTCAAGTTTAGTACTTTGTGTCCGACCTCTCATCTGAAGCAATCATCTAAAATACTGCCATAAAGATAACACTCATCTCCTGGAGATGAATTTTAAAATTTACTAGTAAGAAAATTCTGACCTATTTATGTCTCACACTGTGCTTATATTAGAGTTATTTGGCTCACGTTGACGGTCAAACCACCTCGCAAGTGTGTAAAACAAATGGCAAGTACCTCTGTAGCGATACGAAGAGTGACAAACCCCTCACTAGCGTGACGAAGAGTGACAAGCACTTCACTAGCGTGACAACGAGTGACAAGCGTGTCCACCGCACTCTCACCATGACCGGCACCGCGCCCCCTCTGAGACAACAATGTCAGAGTGAATAATGGGTCCCAGCTCACAGGCTCACTTCGTCTAAAACCCAGTAAACGAGAAACTTTCAGCTCATTTCCGGCTCCTGTCAGGTGTGTGTGTGGGGGGTGGAGGGAAGGATAGGGGGAGGGATGGGAGGAAGAGGAGAGGGAGGGAGGGTAGGAATGGGGGGAAGGAGAGCGAAGAAAGAGGAGGGCAAACGATCAAGAGACTGTAAAGGGTTGAGTAGAAGGATAAAATAGTACAAAGAAAACATTAAATAATGTATATATATATATATATATATATATATATATATATATATATATATATATATATATATATATATATATATATATATATATATATATATATGTTGTACCTAGTAGCCAGAACGCAGTTCTTGGCCTACTATGCAAGGCCCGATTTGTGTAATAAGCCAAGTTTTCCAGAATTTCAACTTTTCTCATTTTTTCCTTATGAAATGATAAACCTATTCATTTCATTATGTATGAGCTAATTTTTTTATTTTAGTTAAAACTAACGTAGATATATGACCGAACCTAACCAACCCTACCTAACCGCGGCGGCACACAGAGAAAGATACAAATCAATAAAGTACAGGGAATTAGATTACCGGTACAACTTCGGTCCAACAGGATCTTAGACCCTAGGCCCATGGGGAGAGAGCGCAAGAAGGTTTCTTAAGGATCTTGGTTCCAGGCTAATTGACACTACAAGAGAGCCTAGAGCGGCAAGTTTTCTCTTCCAGCGCCTTAGTGTCGCGATTCAGACGGGGAATGCCCACTGCGTCCTTGGTTCCTGCCCGGAGTCTGAGGAATTCGAAGAAATCTACAGCCTCTAGGAAACAAAATTCCTCTTATGTCCTCTTAATGTTCATTTTTTGTAAACAATCATATCTGTAGCTGTATAACGTTTATAATAAAGTGTACAAGATAAAAAGGGGGGGGATAGGAGAAATGAACACTCATACGTATTCAGAGTTAAATGCCAAGTTTTTCTCTGAATGCTCTGTGTTCCCTTCTTTGAGGCTGTGGGTCCCTACAATTGCACCAGAGGTGGTACACCACACACACACACACACACACACACACACACACACACACACACACACACACACACATATATATATATATATATATATATATATATATATGTATGTATATATATATATATATATTTATATATATATATATATATATGTGTGTGTGTGTGTGTATATATATATATATATATATATATATATATATATATATATATATATATATATATATATATATATATATATATATATATATATATATATATATAAAGCTGCTAATAGCCAGTGTATAGAAATAATATTTAGAAGAACAGTCAACTCAGTGTTCCCGGAACCATGAGGAAATTCCTCATCTCCGCCCAGAGGGCGGCCTTATGGGGAACATACCAAGGCAGTGGGGAATGTCTGGCATTTGCAGCTTGAAAGAAAATCTGCTAATTATCGACTCGTAACAGACGCTCATTAAATTCTTGAGCAGCTCTCAGGGATAATTGGAGCATATAATGACTCTAGTTCGGCGTTTAGCAAATTTTTTAATAAATTTTACTTCAAATCAAATATTTTAGGAAAATAAATAATTATTAGGAAAGATAAAAAAAAACGTTGCACCACAGGAAAATGCTTCTCTAATTTCATTGTATATAAGAAATAGCAAATTATGGTTCCAATTGCCCGGTTAAAGATCAATGCTAAATTATGACGACGAGTGAAGGCGACACTCAGACGCATATATATGCATATATATAATAATATTAATATAAAGCTACTAACAGCAATAAGAATATTATCAATAAAAATACTAATTATCTCTAATGAACAGTAACACTGAATTAGCGAATTTGGACAATCTATACCATCGTACAATGTTCCGATAGTATACTTGGTAAACCATTGGTAAACCAAAAAGAATGTATTCGATAGGAAATGGACCATTGCAGTTCCAGGCTGTGTTTTACACTTACAGGTGGAATTTTACAGTCCCAAACTTCATTTTTCAGTTGCAGGTTAAAATTCGTGAAAGAATTATCAGCACTGTCACAATAGGTTTTACGAGCCGACGCCCGTAGTATGAACACGGGGGCCAGGGCTACCCAGACTTGTACTGTGGTAAAACATCTTCCCCACGACCACTCAGATGTTTCTGTTCTGTGTTACTGGAGCGTCACTTGTGCCTTATTCCGTCCTTATGGCCTGTCTTGCCTTACATTTTCCTGCTTTCTGATAAACAAATTTAATTCACTGTTCTATACAGCTGTAGTGCTAGCTAATATTTTTCATAATTTCTCCTCCCACAATATTATATTAGCCCAGAATGCTCTTTTTACTCATAAGGAATGTTTGCCAGTGGGCCTATGATGCTGAACTCTGTTTTTTTTTATCAGTGGCATTGCAGGCCATAACTTTTCTCTACATAATTGCTTTTATTTCCAGTCCCGATATAGATTACAGACTGACACGTGATGCCATAACTACCCTTCTAATAGCTACACCTGATCAAATGACCTGTTGGGAGGCGACGATGGCGTCAGAGATATACCGAGCGCTCTCATATTTCTCCAAATATAAAACAAAATTTAGATTAAAGTGTACCACCAACCTCGTTATATAAATTGACCGCCTATGAGCAATTATTCTGTGGTAGCCCTTCGTGCAGAATGTGGTTGAGTATGTGACAAAGATGGTTGAAAATTAAGTTTAAGGACCGAGCCACTGCCACAGCGTTGTATGGAACATATTCCTTCATATTATATGAAGTCATCTGACATCCTTCATGTTAGACTCTGACATCAAATTCCTGACGTTGATGTCAGAAACTAGTACTCAGCTGAAGATTGAAGACTGAGATTTCAGTAAATATTAATGAAAACGTAAATAACGTCCATGAAATTACTGAAATTATATTGTGACCGAAATTGGTACAGTGCTGTTGCCCTGAATATTTATATAATAAAATACCAACCTAATGAAAGGCAAAACAAGAAACAAATGATTTACAATTCTTCGATTAAAATATGAAAAGTCAAAGTTATTTGGACATCTGTTCTTTCCTAGATATGTGAAATTTGTGGAAAGCAAATTCTCCAGGAGGCTTGAACCATCGAGATAACGCTTTGCAACGCACAAAACTATATTTTTCATGGAGTACTCATCACTAATTTCGAATTCCTGTCTACGGCATTATCTACATTCGATATTCAAGGCTTATTATCTTCCTTCAAGGAAGGCTTATGTTCCTTCAAGGTAGGTTTATCTTCCTTCAAGTGCGAAGATGTTCAAGGCAAATTTAGTGAGAAAGATAATGAACCCGTCTTAATGAATTGAACCCAGAACTTCAAGCTTGGAGAGATGTAACTACGAAATAGATGGTCGTATTGACCACCAATATCACCCGAATTACGCCAATTTTTTTAGAAAACGGTTTAGGAAACGTGGTGACAACCAAACCATACCGTCACTTCAGTAAATATAATCTCGTGCAAATTAACGAATACAAAATACTAAAAAAAATGATATTGAAAACAAATACGAAGTTAACTTTATTAAAACAAATTTAGCTCAAGCTTTTACCAGCGAGAGTAAACTTACACCAGTGACATGAAAAAAAATGCATTGTAATTAATTATTACACAAGTTGTGTGTTGATTATAGACTAAAGCTGTTATGGTGTTCAGAAGTAGCTGGGTACTAACATAAAAATATATTATAATGTATACAGGAATGGTCTGTCAGAGCCGGCCAAATCCATACTTATACATTTATCCACGGATATATATATATATATATATATATATATATATATATATATATATATATATATATATATATATATATATATATACTGAAAACTCACACCCCAGAAGTGACTCGAACCCATACTCCCAGGAGCAACGCAACTAGTATCTACAGGACGCCTTAATCCACTTGATTAAGTGGATTAATCCATTCAGGCTTGTTCGCATATATATATATATATATATATATATATATATATATATATATATATATATATATATATATATATAACCATTTATGTGAAATAGGTTTACAATTAACCAAAATAAATGTCAGTAAAAAAAATTCTCGTACCCCTCTCATTTAATGTAGAAGTCTTCGCCAACTGGAAAAGGATTTCTTTTTGTACATATTTGTTGCTAAGAAACAACAAGCAACAATACTGTGCAACTAACCTCTCTCCTTTTTCCAACATTCAGAGCATCGGAGGTGATCTCTGCTAGCAACTATGCAAACAAGTCTGGAATATTTGCCCAGTGGTGGTCGTTCTGCCTTATCGCCCCCGGAGATTATCTTAGCGTAATTAGCTACTCTAATGACCTCTAATCGTTTACGGGATAAAACAGTCGGAGACTGTCATTACCTTCCCTTGGATGAGTTTAGTTCTGGGGAATTGTTTTGGGAAAGGAAGAATGGGGGGTCATAACCCAAGTTGGCGAGCTGAGAGGAGGAGAGAATATAACAAAGTAGGAAATATGTCATAGTGAGAGGCATGGTTCATTTATTCAGTGTTGACTTATGTCCCAATTATTCATTTACCTTAAGAAAAGCATGGCTTGTTTTGTAGCACTGGGGTACACGGTGACCTTAGGGGTACAGGAATCAGGGTGACCCTTGGAGTATAGAATGTATAGAACATTTTATTGATTACATTTTGCCTGTAAGTGATTAATGATCAAGATCTTGCAGGCGATGCGTTATCCAAAGGTAACTGAATAACGCATCGAAAATTTTCCTCTCGACTCGGGAGGAAATTTTTCTTCCAGTAAGGACTACTCCATCACAGAAGGAACGTCATATACAAGTGAAGACTACTCCCATCAATGCAAAGTCCCCACCTCGTCCTCGTAAAACAATGTGCCTTCATCCCCCATCTCCCACAACAACAATTAAAGCACAGGACTTTGGACATGGCTGCGAACAGTTGAATAAATTCGGCGGTGATTATGAGTCCCGACTGGCTAGTTAAGAGGCCAATGACTGTGCCCTTAACGACTACTATGCGCCTTAACATTACCCAAGATGTAGCTTCAACTTTGTTCTTGTCAGTCACATTTGCTCTGCCAGAGGACGAAGAACGAGAGGATAGTGAACGTAAACAACTGACACGTCACCAAGACGTCAAAAGGATTAGCTTAAACACATCAGAACAAAACAAAAGAATGAGTCAGGAATCATTGCTTGAATAAACTCAATAAAAAGATTTAGCAGTGAAAAAATAAGAAAATGCAAGAAAAGAGTCACTGCGTTAAATTAGCGATAACTCGAGCACTGAGAATTTTACAGCTTGAAAATGATCAAGAAGACTAAGATAAAATTTTGACTGAAGATCTGGTACGCGACCCTTCAAACATATTTAGATGATTACACTTATACACGTTCAAAGAAACACAATCACTGTGCATTATACATCTCTTAAAAATACTTGTTATTAAAATACAGTTTTAAATAAACATTTAGCGTCATAACTAATATGACTTTGACATGGAAGAATACATAAGTGAAATATCTGAACAAAAAACTAGCTAAGATTAATTAATGAACTAATTAAAACTAGCTTTCAGAAAAAAACATACCTTCAGCTTGCACCTAAATAAATATAAATAAAATAATATAAATAATAATA
>WNGS01163519.1:10776390-10846781 GCA_020271785.1 Procambarus virginalis
TAGAGGAAAAATAGAGGGTTAGAAAGGCGAGGTGCAAGAAGTAATAGCTCGATTCTGCAGACACAAATAGGAAAAACAACTAGTAAAAAACTACAGGCTCACCATAGCCCGTTCTACTTGGAACTTTGTTCCAGGTAGCGAATCTTTAACAACAACAACAACACACACAGAAACGCAGACACACACACACTCATTCCTCTATTTCTGAACAACGTTTACAAGTCACTGTATCAATAACGTTTGGCTCCAGAGACAACGTTGATGGCACTTCAGAAGGGGACTCCGCGGGTGCCTGATTTGTGATGACGTGTCGAGTATTGTGAGGGGACTTGAACACGTACAGCGAGGTGAGGGAAATTTATGGTTGTGTGATGGGGAAATAAAAAATGTTATTACGGGACTTAAAGGCTTGGTAAAAGGAATTAAACGAGTTGTGAGTGGATTTCAAACCAAGATTCAATAACCTGTCTCTAATTACTGCAGAGGATTTTTTATAACTGGTAATCAAAATTTTCTTGAGTTCCATCTTTAAGCAGCATCTGTAATAATTATAAAACAATTGATTGCTTAAACATACACATGGGGACGCGAACACGCACGCACACACACACGCACGCACACACACATACACACACACACACACACACAAACACACACACACAACACACACACACACACACACACACACACACACACACACACACACCACACACACATATATATATATATATATACATATAATTTATTTATTTATATATTTTGGACTACGGAATTAAAAATGCCTCCTCCTCCCCCTTCTCCCAGCTGTTACCATAGTGTTTTCCTCGCCTGCTGTGACGTACAGTACAAATTTAGTGTCTAAGCTGCTTGACGCGTCACAAAGTCATATATTGCGTTGGTGAGCCTCAGGCATGGTCCAATTTGTGCGTCACCTAGATGCGTTGGTGACGGAGTGTTTGCGTCTTCATGACACCTCTAATCTTGCCGCGGTGGCAGCTAGGGAGAAGCGGGGGGTGCCGTCCCCTAGGCTTCTTTCTCCCCGAGCACCAAGCTGTCAAATAAACCTAAGTGGCGAAGCTCCTCGACCGCCCTTGTCACTCAGACGCATGCGTCCACCCGCCTCCACAGTGGCTGGAAAAATAACGCGGAGAAAATGTTCACTGTTGGTTATACCAGGAGAGTTCCTGGAACAGGCGACGGTGTGTGTAGCTGTATTGTATACAATTTAAATGTAAGAGGTATTTTCTTCACAAACCCAGTCCTGGAAACAAAACATCTAATATTCATTATGACGTGGTTTTCAAGAAAACAAAATAAGTATTTAAATATTGCCATTACATGCGCATAAACACGCGACATTAAGTATGTTTTTTTTTTTACTTTGAAAATAGATAAAGAGCAACGAATTGTTTAACAAGTGAAACTCATTATACAAATTACAACAGAGAAAATATACGCATATATATATATATATATATATATATATATATATATATATATATATATATATATATATATATATATATATATATATATATATATATATATATAATCACTAAGACCTCTGTTGACCCGATAAGGATTCGAACCGGGACCGGGATCCCCCCAGTGGGTTCAGGGTACGGTAACCACTACACCATTGATCTAATGTGGGTAGGTGTTTTTTTGTTGTGTGTATGTACTCACCTAGTTGTGCTTGCGGGAGTTGAGCTTTGGTTCTTTGGTCCTGCCTCTCAACTGTCAACCAACTGGAGTGTACTAACCTATTTGTGCTTGCGAGGATTGAGCTCTGGCTCTTTGGTCCAGTGTGTGTGTGTGTGTGTGTGTGTGTGTGTGTGTGTGTGTGTGTGTGTGTGTGTGTGTGTGTGTGTGTGTGTGTGTGTGTGTTCACTGCTTCACCTCACCCCATTGAACAATGTTATCAACTTTTTACCCCTCACCCCCTTGAAAAATGAATGACAACCCCATCCATTCAGCCCCTTGGTCAATGGTGTCAAAGAATATAGTCGAAAATGCTAAATGATTCGATTTTCTGATACAGAACAAGGACAAACAATTTTCACAATTGCAGTGTATCTTTCTTATATTCGGCTATTTTTGAACGAGGAAGAGTGGAAGAATAGTGTATGAAAGGTGGCAATAAGTTTTTTTCTTGTATATGCATGCAGTATATAGAAACTTCAAAAGGCAATGACTATCTAAAATATAATCATTGTCCCTTATTTGCTTCTTGCTTGGAAACATCGGAGAGAAAACTAATGTGAAATATAATTGAAGTGACGACTTTAAAACCTACATGTTTCCAGTAAAAATGAATATCGATAACAGCAAAACTGAAGGAGCAGGTGTCATTTTTCACTCACACAACTGGGAGCCCGGTAATTGGAAACATACTCTTTCAGGAAGTGACTGACCTCGTACACAGGTTTAGGAACAGATGTTTGCAGGAAGTGACTGATCTCGTACACAGATTTAGGAACAGATGTTTGCTGGAAGTGACTGATCTCGAACAAAAAGCTAGTTTCAGTCACATGCCAATTATTAAAGTCGCTAAGAACACAGAGTCATGCAACCAAAGACTTACTGCCGTCATGGAGCCTTTCTCCCCTGCATTCCTTATCAACCTGAGGCCTTTAAGTAATTCAATTCAGCAATCCTTGATGAGTCCTTAACCAGAAATTCACATTTTTCCCTAGGTGTAATTTTGTTCAGTGTGTTCCGGTCTCTCTTGACGTTGGCTTAGATTACCAGCAACACAATTGTCGAGAACTAGCAACACAATTGACGTATAGAAACAAGAGTGACATTGATTACATTATTAGTTCTCAAAATAATATATCAAGGCAAGAGGTAAGACTTAAAAATTCCTCATTCATGCCTATGACTTGACGATATTTGTGTGAAACTCTAATATTCCTTGACATTTTACTGGCCAAGACTGTCGAGAGACATTAAGAGCGACACAATGTCGCTCTTCATGTCTCAATGTTTGCAGTGGGAACTAGGCACTGGAAGACAGGATGAACAACAAACTACAGGTCACCATTTGTTATATACCAGACAAGGTATAAGACAATACTGTAAGAAACAAACTGATATAAAATCTTGAGAGAATGGTCTTCATAACGCAACACAATGAAGGGCTCAGGAACGGCTCATCTGGCTTCACAAACTTAATAAATTTTCACGACCGGACTACAAAGATAAGACAAGACAGAACGGTATCAGCAAACAATCGTGTTGCTGCCTTGCAGGTGACTAGCGCACAAGTTGGAGAAACAGGTAACAGTAAATGATAGGGCTATGGGAGTCCTAGATTATGACTGAGGTCATAATCTAGGACACGTCTACAGTCCATGTAAGACTAAGAAGTGACATGCAGAAGTTATAGCCATGAGTTACATTTAGGAGAGGCAGGAGAGATTCTCAAGTGGACAATAGAGTACCTAAGCAACCGAAGACAAAACACAATAAGATACACAACAAATTAGTGAGATGTTACTAGTGGGTCCTAAATGGATAAGCAACCGGCATTTTTTGCTTCACATGTGTCCCACCAAAGAAGATAGACGCTTTCCTATCAATGTTGACTAACAACACTAACGAATTATGAGGAAGAAGATTTAAAAAACTATAGACTGACTTGGTCATACTTAATGTTTGATCCAAAAAGTGGCTGTTAGGGAAACAAAACTTGGCTCAAGAGAGTGCAAAGTAATGAAGCTAGCACTTGGAAACAAGAGGCTGACAAAATTAAACAATGGAAATCATTAAGTTAAAATTTAATCAACATTAAAACCGCATTTCAAATTGTTAATTAATTGTATTATTTTCATTAATCATGATATATATAATTTCACGACTACTCATGATCTTCATACTTTGTTACATAGTAAATAATTATGTCAAAGCCATTCTTGGAACAAAAAAGACTGAAATGCACATATGAGAAATTAATTGAATTCCAGACCAAACCCAATTACAGAAGCAATCTTCAACAGCGACGGATTTGCAGTTCCACCGAAATTTAAGAAAATCACAATGACATCTTTCCCCGCTGGTGATGGCTGAGTGATTGCAAAATTCCTCTCGCTCCTGACACTCTCTCCTCACCTCTCCTTTGCAATGCGAATTTAATCAAGCGATACCACAAAATGGCTTCAGACATGATCGAGAGAAGTAATTTCAGTGCTTCAAACTACAATGAAATTATTGCTTTCTTTGATCCGTGTTATATACAGCCTCGAAGAGTGACTTATGTCACACGTCAACAGTAATCTAAACTTTTAAGTCATTAATTAGTGCATATAAGAGGCTCGAAATTAAATTACCAATTCACACGTGTGTTACTTGTAAATAATTTTCCCTCAGCTCTCGTTAATACTAAGTCGCGGGTGCTGGAACACCGTTCAGGAGTGTACTGGAACACCATCCAGGTGTCTGCTGGAACACCATCCAGGTGTGTGCTGGAACACCATCCAGGCGTCTGCTAACCATCATCCAGGTGTGTGCTGGAACACCATCCGGGTGTCTGTTGGAATAACATCCAGTTGTCTGATTAACATCATCCAGGTATGTGCTGGAACACCATTCAGCTATCTGGCGGAACATGACAGTCTAACAGACACGGTTAACTGTCACCTTATCTAAATGAACTTAAAGATTTATTCAACAGATCTTAATCATATGATTACGATTCTGTTTCCTTCAGACCAGGGCTGTTTGAGAGGTAAAAATGGCTGAACAAAGATTTGCGAAGGGAATTAAACTTATTTTGAGATAATGAGCTTCGTCTCCACGTTAAATCCAGATCGCAGCTGATTGCAAGGCCGCTCTGGAATCGTGAAATCTCAGTTTTCGATAAACGTACTGACCAGTCAAGTTTATTTATTTATTTATTTATTTATATATATACAAGAAGGTACATTGGGTTTATGAGAATACATTGAATAGTACAGTAATTACAATCTTGTAAAGCCACTAGTACGCGCAGCGTTTCGGGCAGAATGTGTGTTATTATGTGAAAACTCGTTGATTTCTTGGTATATCATTCAGTTAACCACTCGTTCTTTACTCAGAGTGTGAGAAACAGAAGTAACTAGCAGAGTGACTTCTAGTTTTTTTTATCCAAAAACAATGTATTTTAGTTATACATTGTCAACGGCTGGAAGGTAGAGCGACGATCTCGCTTCAAACAGGTCGGCGTTCAATTTCTGACCTGCATAAATGATGCCCAACCGACCAAAGTGGTTGGGCACCATTCCTTTCCACCGTCCATCTCAAATCCTAATCCTGATCCATTCCAAGTGCTACATAGTCGTAACGGCTTGGCGCTTCTTCTTGATAGTTCCCTTCCCCTTATCGCATATCAGTGATTAATTATTGTGACCGGTGACCGCTGCTCTCCATTCTTCTAACACCGGCCACTCTACAGAGTTCTAGCTTGCGTCTACCACGCACAACAGTACTGACTAGAGTGTGTGCCATGCCATAACAAACAGACATTTAAGCTCACTGTGTATCACGAGAAAGGTTTTTTCTCGCATTATCGCTCTAGGTGTGTGTGTAGACACGTGGGTTTTTCTTATTCAAATCCCCTAATTTTACCCTCCCAAAATGACAGAGGTAAGACTGTCAGGACCAGACGCAAAAGGAATAAATTGCATGTGGTCGCTAAGTACCACGAGGTATGAAGAGTGTCTTCATAATGACACCCACACGCACGGCAAATGTCGGTACTTTGTCCGCGTCAAGAGTGGCAATACACACTGTAAACACTATCATATTCATGCACACTCCCTCACGCCAGTCTGGGAAGAATGTCTTGCGTGCTGAGGAATGTTCCTTGCTGGTTAGCCAAACTAACATGAAGGATTCTGAGACGAAAGCAATTTTGTCACTGCCTCTGCCGGTCTCTCTATAGGTTACTTCTGGCTTAGAGGTCACCTCTGGCTTGCCTTCTAGCGTCGTGTTTTTTTTCCTACCTAAAATAAGCTATAAAATATTAAACTTTATACGATAAAGTAGAGTGCGGCGAAAAGCGTCTTAAATTTAAGTTCTGGTAAATGATGGAGCACAACACCGAGTCACTGAAGCACAACACCGAGTCACTGAAGCACGACACCGGTCCTGGAGCACGACACCGGGTCCTGGAGCACCATGAACTACCAAGTGGGTCAAGAAAGTCTGCATATGAATGAGCAATGCAACAAAATGTTGACGATGGAAGGGGTCTAGTAGAAAGCTGATTTAGCGTGTAAAGATGCACTTGAGACCCGACCAAAGAAGCTATGAGAGGGGGGGGATATTTTTCGACGGAGTGCAAACGGTCGTTTCGCTGTGAACGATCGTCCAAGCATGCGAAGTCTCGGCGCATGCCTTCTTCCTGGCTGGGCAACTCTGGTAGTTTATTTTCCCTCCAGACTTAGCAAGTATTCCGTGTTATTCGTGAATAAGTGGAAAACTAAGAGTAAGAAGTCGTTCCGGGTACAGGTGAACAGCTGCCGTTGACTGTTGCATAGATGAGTCACTCTGGTGAACAGCTGTCATTTACCGGTGCGCAGGTGCGAGCAAGCACTCTGTACCACCTAATTTCTTGGAGCCGCTGGTTGTTTTAACTGGTTCTTAATGGTAGAGACGTGAGGCCCGTGCCGATTGCCGTGTGACAAACTGATACCATTACACGTATGTACATTAATACATGCAAACATAAATACAACACACACACCTATATTTGCGTGCAAGTGTGCATAATGACTGCATAGAGACACACACGAAGAAAGCTCGCAACTTACATACAAATATATGTGTTTATATTAGTAAACTATAAATACATTTTATGTAAAATTAATTATTCAACAGCGTTATCCAGAGGAAAACAACAACGTCGCCCGTACCAGGAATTCCTTGCAGCATTCATAATGACTAATTGATTACCGAAAGTCAGAGTTCAAGGCCGCTTGTGAGGCAAGTAGACAGGGACAAATATTTACTCTAACCACCTTGGCTGGATAACTAACTCAGCGAGAACTACCGTAAAGGTACTCACGTAGTTTGCTTCTAGCAAGTGCCTTTGTATCAATCATATACTGTTACGAAAAGTAACCTAAATTTTTTACTGGCTCCCCATATTACATCAAATATAAGTAAGATTGAACAACATTATCATAATATGGTTGTCTAGAGTTATAAGTTTCATCATTAATTCTCAGGTTAACAAAAGAAAACACCTTGAAAAATGAAAGGCATAGAGCTTATTTGCCATTTTACATGAGAATCTTACACTTTCGAAATCACGCAAATCTTTCTTGCATCAATAACATCCTCTTATACTGGCAGTCAAGATTTAATATTATATATAGACAGAGGTAAAATTTATACATAAAAAATATTTTTCATATCGAGTAAATTTCAAAATGGTTACAAATGCCGACCTTTCAATCTACCTTACAGAATATCTCTCTCTCTCAATCTCTCAAGCAAAAACTAGTTCCTATCGAAAGATATATACGATAGTCCTTCACAGGATACAGTAACGGCCCAAAATATGTCACTAGTTTAAAAAAGTGTATAAAATGAATTAGTTGCAACACTCTAAGAGACCAGTAAAAGTGGAAAGACAACATTACCAGACTGAAAACTTAATTTAGTACCCTACATTTCCTCATTTACACCCACTTCCTACTCTTAATTACCTTGCTGCATAACCTCATCTCCACCAATTAGAAAGCTTGGGAAAAACATCAGTCCTGCTAGATCCTAATGACGAAAACATAAAAAATTTCTTGAAACAAGGAAACAAAGTGTCTTCTCTCTCCCATGTTCAAATTTCTCACTATTCAGTTATTATGGAGAATAAACCCTTCGTGTTGACACGCCTCGTGTCACGCCTGACAACATACATGAATAATCGGCTACCACACCTTCAGGAACTATAGATGAAAAATTCGCACACATGATGCTTTTAAATAATGAAGAAAACAGCTCTCCAACGTGTTATTGGGATTTAAGTCTGAACAAATCCAACCAAAATTAATATCGACTGGTTATGCTGCAAATGCTAAAACTAACACTTACAAAAGTATTAATTTTACGGTATTATTAACATAAGTCATATACCTACTAATTAATTTTCTTATGCATGTAAGTTTGGAGATTCCGAGCCTACACTTGAGAGGTTTAACACTGATCTGCTCAGTTTTACAAAAACTCCCACTGGCTAGTATTCAGACCACTAGCTAATGCTCAAATCAATGGCTAATACTTAAACCACTAGCTGATACTCAAACTACTAAGCTGATACTCAATCAACTGGATATTACTCAAACCACTGGCTAACATTCACACCGCTTGCTAATCTTCAAACAACTGGCTAATACTTTGCGGTTTTAGGCTTAATGGAGCAAAAATTTATACAAATAACTATATATCATATTGAGAATGATATAATTTTCCAATGCAAAATCTCTTAATACACGTTAAGACAAAAAAGGTAATGTATGAAAAAATGCTAAGCTGAAAGGACTTTTCAAGATAAAAAAAGAATAAAATAATGTAATTATGCAATCAAGATTTTTGAGGCAAAACTGAATAAAGTTTTAATTGAATATTGGATTTCCTCTCTTTTGAAAGGTCGGCAAAAGTTATCTCAATCACGTATGCGTCAACAACCAAATTGGCTGACCCCTCGTAACTCTCAAAAGATAACGAGTGCTCTTGTTTATATATACACACACACACACACACACACACACACACACACACACACACACACACACACACACACACACACACACACACGGAGAAATAAACACACACATACACACGACCGAATTGTTAGATTTCACGATTGAAAATCCAGGAGCCCGACTTCGATAACGGCCGAAATAGATACCATTGGGCAGAGTTTCTTTCATCTGATACCACAGTTCACCTAGTAGATACTTTGAAATTAGACACCTATTGTGGGCTACTTCCTGCGGATATGAGTGTGTGTGTGTAGTTGAGCTTGAGGAAGGGGGGGGGGTTGAGCTTCGGCTCTTTGGTCCCTCCTCATCTATAAACCAACTAATGTACATGTTTTGAGCCTACTGGGCTCTATCATATCTATGATCTAAAGAGATAAGATAGAGATGACAAGAAAACATTTTCATGCAATGTGTTGTCACTTTGGAACAATGTCTAACATTCAGCCTCGTTATTACGACACACTGTCTGCAACAAAACGGTATGCAATAAGTCAACTCAGTACCCAGTATTAATTGCATAAATAAGACAGAAATGACAGTTAAAACACAATTTTTGCACAATTCAGAATATTAACAGAAAACCAATATAGCAGGCTCATTCTTCCAGCTAGAGGTGGTACTCCCTTTCCTATGCTAAAAAAAAGACGTATAATGTACTCAAAATATTAATTATTATATTTCGGGTCCATAACGGTTGTAATTACTATACGCTTTTAGCGTTGGTAGCTCTTAACAGTAAATGAGTCAAATGTATAGAATGTCACTGGAAAATCTATACTTCCATCCAAACATGGAAAACTACTCACTTCCCAAAATAACGAGGTAGCCCTGCTTACCTCTACTCACATGGAGTCCCACCCGTAATAGTTCTCACCCATAATACAATGATACCCACTCATGATGACTTATATTTTATTAAAACACTCTTATATGTAATGCAAATTTGTCGACCCTCCATTTTCTCTTTTCAATGAAATGACAAATGACTCAAATTTCCAATTTTGCTAAATACTAGACTCCATCCACACCAGTTTATCCAGCTTATTATTTTGTATGTGATTAAATATTCTTATGTAGATTATATAATAATCATGAACACGAGTAGTGATGGGGGGGGGGGACTGGTGAAGGGTAAGGAAAGTGGTGAAGGGTAGGGAAGATGGTGAAGGGTAAGGAAGATAGTGAAGGGTAGGGAAGATGGTGAAGGGTAGGGAAGGTGGTGAAGAAAACGGAAGGTGGTGGTAACGATGGTCGTAGATGGTGGTATCCGGCGGTCTAGAAAAGATTGTTGCACTGATGAAGGCAGTATGTAGTGAAGATAGTGATGGGATGGTTGTGTATGGTGAAGATGGTTACATATGATCGTGTGTAGCGAAGATTTGGCTTCCGTTTCTAGAACAACGCTGGGTAACCCCCCTTTCCAGTCTGTTCTGTGACCTGCATTATCACCCTGGTCGTGACAAGTGGATCTCGATACTATCATCGTACACTCGACCAATCCAGTGTGGGATTGCACGACTGTTTCGAATGTTGATGAGATTTGTACAACCGTGAGATTGTTTTGATTGTAAATAGGATCTGGCTCACTTGGTCCAATGTTTTAACGCATGTTGGGTAACAGAATGAAATCTTCTGTTTTAAAGAACATAATATTGATATCGTTGGTACGCATTACAGAGGTTTTTAAGGAATGAAAGTTTCTTTCAAAGTAACAAAGTTAGAAACCAACATCACTGAATGGGGAAATAAATAATCAAAACGGCCAAATTACTTATATTATGCGAGTAAAATTAAGCTTGAAATAATAAATCCTTGCTCTGTCGTTCAGCTTTTCACGGAGTAAACAGAAATATAGATGCAATTGGCAATGGTTACAACTCAGCTTCGAAGCAATTTCTTTGCCTGTCATCCCTGTGTCGAGCTTCAGAACGAAACAGAAATGCTTGAAAACGAGTTCAGACACGAGGAAAGATTTAGTGCGAAAAGTTGAACAAAGAAGGTGATGGCTGTTAACTAGTTAAATTACGTGAGTAGTGACACCAATATGATTGATCGCTGCTCTTTGTAACCCAGTTATTGTAAAGGGAATCTAAAATATTCATCTGAAATCTATGCTAAGCGTATTTGCGTCGATGCACTTAAAAGGGTTAGTGATGTATTTATGATATATATATATATATATATATATATATATATATATATATATATATATATATATATATATATATATATATATATATATATATATATAGAATGGGCAGTGGCTAACATTCTGAAACTAAAAGAGCTCGGGTTTTATATTTTCCAAGGTTGTGTAGAGGCAGACCATGCAGCTCTTGCAACCACTTGTTTAGCACCTCACTACTTAACCGACATGCTCTACCTACTGTAAAACCTTTCACTAGGTTTCAATTTTCCATGTCATAAAATACTATGCACTTATCACACCAAAATTGTCAAAAAATTATATCATACTTGGGCCGTAATAAGCAAATCTTTATGTTCGTGATGTCACAAACTATCCTGCTCAACCCCCCTCGGAAGACCCACCACCACGCCACCCACTCCATTACTCCTTGTCTCCGACCTACAATAGTCTCTCTATACAACCCAACCCCCTTCCCATCCCATCCTCCTATCCATACACCCTATCCCATAGCGCAACAGGGGGAGAGGAAAAGAGGGGAGTGGGAAAGTAAAAGTGTGTCACAAAGTCTAGTTGACAAGAGAAAATATGCACACAAGTATTGTAGAGGATATAGAGGTATAACAGTAGAGATAATAGAGCCTTTATGGAACATTTTTATTTAAGTTCCTTTGCATGCCATTACTAACACAATGCAGATGCCAGTGATGAGGAAAATATAACTTTTTGTGATAGCTCCACTCCATAATAATTGAAGCAATAGCTGACTTTGATTTCATGGACAATACTATCATTTTGGAATTGAATGAATGATTGTTACATAAAAAATTCCATGACACGGTGTCCGTGATGATGGAGTGTGGTGATGGTGGTTCACCATGATGGTGGAGTGTGGTGGTGTTGGTTCACCGTGATGATGGAGTGTGGTGGTGGTGGTTCACCGTGATGGTGGAGTGTGGTGGTGTTGGTTCACCGTGATGATGGAGTGTGGTGGTGTTGGTTCACCATGATGGTGGAGTGTGGTAGTGTTGGTTCACCGTGATGGTGAAGTGTGGTGGTGTTGGTTCACCATGATGGTGGAGTGTGGTAGTGCAATTTGTCCTCTTAATTCATTGGTTACCTTTATTTCTGTATCCTCTTTGCTAAAAAAAATGTATTATTTCTCAGTAGACTTAACAGTAGATATGTTTGTTATTATTAAATATGAAGCTTTAATTAAAGACGTAAATGGGTGTAAAAATCGGGTATTATTGTGAGTGTTTTTAAGGAGAAATTGACGATTCTTTGACGCCTTGATAACGAGGCGTGTCCCGCGCTGCAAAAGGAAACCCACATCAATGTGTTATGCTAGAAACTTGTGGAACTGGCAGACATCAGAGTTAATAGATAGGTATTCTGATTCATAGGATCCTTAAAATGCTACGCCATTTCCCCAAATAAAGTTGATGAATTACTGAAATGGCCGAGTACTTGATGGTGGAGTGTGTGTGTGTCTTTGTGTGTTTGTGTATGGGTGTGTGTGTGTGTGTGTGTGTGTGTGTGTGTGTGTGTGTGTGTGTGTGTGTGTGTGTGTGTGTGTGTGTGTGTGTGTGTGTGTGAATTATATAATTATAAAGAAAACTCAGTGTATGATTTTAATTTACGTTTATCTCACTGAAACTCTTTGTACTACCTGTGAATCGTTTCTGCGCTGTTGTTGATCCCGCTTACATTCCGGGGGAGACATTCTTGCTTCAAGGTTTGCGTGAGGTAGCTAGTATAACCTGTTCTCATATTTAATGCACCGCAACTATCATGCTAAAGCATATAACATCAAAATTTCGTAATATCGACGCAGCCCGGACTAATGAGCACTGGTAGCTTAGATTCGTTCGATTTTGGTTGGACAAATTCATTTCAGGTTTGACGGGTGAAAACAGGTGTATACCAACTGGTGTCTAAAAGACACTGAGCACCATTAGTTGAGGGGAACTTGACGAATGTTTGACCCACGACCTTCCATCATTTATTCATTCATCTATTAAACAGAGCAACAGAAAGAAGTTTCAGTGCAATTTACAGAAATATAATTACTCACCGTACTGTTTTTGCTTAGATATAATCAACAGTTCTCAACTTAATGTAAAGATCAATAATATGGATAGAATTCCCTAACATTATTTTATTATTCAAGTTATTTTGAATATCGGCATAGTATGATAATGTGGCAGGTCATTCAAAATTTTTATACAGATTTATCTGTATGTATAAAAATTATATATAAACAGATGTATCTGTTAGAAGATGAGTAAAATAAAAATTTCTGATGGTCCGTAACACCATGAGTATTTAATAGTGTCGGAGGATTCTGCTAAAGTATGTACGACAATTGATCAATGCAACTCAAAATAATGAAACGCTTAAGTATTTATTCTTTTAAGCACACTTTCTTTTGAAGGAGAGAATATCAAGTGTCCGCATGATTTAATTCGGGAATATAGCGCAGCAACAGCGGTCAAGAGCAGGTGGGAATAGATTACTGGGAAGACGAAGAGTCGCTCGTGCAAACTCACTCACAGACGACAGGAAGACCCGTAACGTTTACATATTCTGCTAACACACCATGGCTGTTCACGAACAAAGAAGCCAGCCAGCACAACTTGCATGGGAGGTCTCGTATGCACATACAAGAAAGCCATCACTACATGCATGGGAGGTCTCGAATATTTAAACATGGCTGTCCCACATATAGATAAATTGCACAGTAACAATATTGTAGAGGATATTCTATCAAGGTATAGATTTATTTATCTAACGGGATGATATAAAGAACGGTGACCGCAGTCATTAATATACTATTATACTACATGTTGCGAGTTAGTTGTCGATGGTATATGCTGAAAGAAGCGAGGTGCCTTTGCTAGTCAGTGTAGTGCTTTTTGTCGATATTGATGAATTATTTTGCCGTTTGTTGCATGCAAGTTGAGAAACTTCCTGAATAGAAATTAAAAAAATAATCCCTTGTGGAGAAGGAAGCACGATCAAAAGGTAATTACAAGGAGAAGTTTCGATGTTTAATCAAAGTTTAAGTTCACGAAGTCGATGGACATAAAAATCATGTTAATTATCTCTCTAATTACTGTAATCCGTTCCCATAGATTTAGGTAGAATTATAACCAAATTATCCTTTCAAATTGTATAAAGATAATCGAAGTGAATAATTTATATTTCCACACACCTAGAATGTGTCATTTATATTCAGTGCGTTTAACAGAAGATCAACGTAAATAAATTCTATTCCACCAGATAATGTCGGAACTTGATACTGCTATTATAAAGTTAAATTTTTCAAGTCCCTTTTATGACTTAACTACTTTCCCAAACGATAACACTACCATTGTAAACGCACCCAAACTCTTCATAAATGTCTAACTTTATGCAGTAAAGAGCTCCTTTTCGGATTCCTTCACTTGGAGAGTCTTCTGCGCTAATAACAATTGTGACATCTTCAACTCTCTTCCACCGCAACTCCCTAGTAAAAATCGCTCAATCTTGGTATCCTCTTATTGTTTCAGCAAATATCTTGCCATGGTCACATTAGCAAAGCCTTGGTGAATTTCCAATTTAATGCAGCGTTTGTGTTTGATTCAACTCCGTTTGATTTATATATAAAAAAACTAAATTATCGTCGCCTATTCTTATTGACAGTTCCCATATTTATCAAATTATCAGACTGAATCAATTCCTTACACCTGTGTTATTAATTATCTTTATCTTTCTACTTTATAATTGTTTTACCATCACTCATATATTTGTCTCACATGAATGTTTGAGCCCATATTGTTGCTCTTGTATCCTTGACCTCATACTGTTGCTCACACGAAATCTTGGCCCAATATTATTGCATCACATGCATCCTTGCGCTTTGCACTTTTTGAACATGTACTTTCTCTTTGTACATGTACTTTCCTCATAAGCATTCTTGACCCAATATAACTACTCTGCTTAACATTTTGCAAGAGCGATTAAAATTATCACCGAATTCTCCTAATATGTCAACCCATGTGTACTCGAGAACATTTTGATGCTAAAATTATATATTTGCACTAATCTTCATCCCAACATGTAGTCTAATCATAGTATCGATGATTATAGCAGACCACTGAAGAATTCAATAAAATGAATAGTCTTTACACAACTTACAATCATTCGATTACAATGATATTTAAGAATATATAATTATTATAAATTACTTACATTTGCTATTCTTTGATATCTACTTTGAACGTTAAAATTATAACAAGACACCAAAACTATTATTTATTATTTCTCATATGATGATGATGTTCGTCCTTCGTTGTCGATAATGACCATGAATTCAATATATGGTTGAGGTCATGACCTGCGCTTGACGTAGTTTAAAGAGAGGCAGAATTACGCAAATCGTCAGTTTCACTCTTTCCTCCAGGCCTATTTAGGTCTTGTGGCAAGACAATTCGAGATGGCAGGAGATAGGTTAGCATGCAGTAGATGGGCAGCAGTGACTTACATGTTTCACTGCGCCCTAGTTGCTTTCCATAACGTTTTGCTGGGTCCGCCTTCCTGCCCGTTGAACCATTCTGGTGGTTTCCTCCGCGCAGTCTGTCAGATCCAGTTTTGCCATGCGTAGGTAGACAAGCCTTAACTCACCGAGGGTCTCAAACCTTCGGCTACCCTCACCTGGTTTTGCCCGCCAGTCGAAGCGGTTTACCGGGGTGTGGCCGCTGTTACAAGCTAACAGCTACTAGGAGCCACAGGTGAGAGTTGAGTGCAGGAGGGGACCAATGCAGGCGAAACCACCCAAAGGTGCGACTGTTTCCTGTCAGAGGTACTACCCCTCACTGACACCCCAAACACCCCTGATATTTCAGATGTATAAAGTATTTGGTACTCATGTGGATTTAAAGATGATCACACCGCACACCAGAAGATACAGAAACGGTGACGTTTCGGTCCGTCTTGGACCATTATCAAGTCGTATGTACGACTTGGTTTGGTCTTCATATATTCAGCCAGGTTATTGTGACTCATCGTCTGTGTATGTGGATTTAAAAATTGGAGAAGCCTTACTAATCTAATGATTCAACTAACAAGGAAAAGGATATTTGTAGTTCTCTAAAAGATAAGAACGAATATATCACGTCGTGAGTAACTCATATATATTGGAGAAATGTTTTTATCAACATCTGATAAGTCGTAATCCGATCATCTAGCGATGAAATATGTCGTCAAGGCATCAATCGCTAAAATACATAGCACGAATGCTTACCAAGCTTTTTTTTAAGACGGAAAACTAAATTACAAACAAGAGATGAAATGTTTTTAATGTATTAGATAAAGTCTTCAGGCCTTTCAAGAAACTTTGTAACGACACAGAAGATAACATTTTGATGAAAATGAAAGAATGTTAGGAAATTTTAAAATGAGATTTTAGATGTTAGTTTAAAGTAGACTTTAGTTGTTTGACATGGCATTAGAAGGGAGGGTAAAGATGATAGACTGGGTCGATAATATGAATGGAAACATCCATAAGCAGTTATTCCAGAACACCAATATTGGCAATGTTTCTCTTAATATACTAAATGACTGTTTCCATTATAGAGAAGCGTCTTTAATTCTGTTTTTAGTCATTTTGAAAGGAAAGGAAAACAATCATTTAATAGGTTTCATATTGGCACGTAAGCAAGTCATTTAATACACGACATGATAATGGTCCAGAATGGACCGCAACGTCATTTCATTTATTTATCAGAATTGTGCGTTGGGTGTTTAATTTTCAGCCCCATTATTGTGACTTATTGTCAACATAGTGATAATCTGTCACGGAAAGTTTCAGGCAGTAGACATTTCGAAGGTAAGTTTTTATCTAAAATTTACTTTTTCTTAAAAAGTTATTATTTTTTCTCCACAAAAAAAAAATCCACACCCGAGAAGGATTCAAACCCAGACAGCCAGGAGCAACATGCACCTTAGCGTATCAAGTATTTTAGCCGACAGACAACAACTGACTGTACAAAAGTGTTGGGGGAAATAGTCCTCGACTACCAGCACTTTTGTACAGTCCGTTGTGGTCTAGCGGCTAAAGTACTTGATACGCTAAGGTGCATGTTGCTCCTGGCGGTCTGGGTTCGAATCCTTCTGGGGTGTGGAGTTTTTTGGTGGAGTTTTTTTTCGGTTGCATATTGGCTTGGGAACCATTCACGCTTATTCGCGCGCGCGCACACACACACACGCACACACGCGCACACACACACACACACACACACACACACACACACACACACACACACACACACACACACATACATATATATATATATATATATATATATATATATATATATATATATATATATATATATATATATATTTATATTTATATTATATTTCCTAACCTTCATATGAAACAATTCAGTGACCCTACAGCTGCGAACAGCAATCTCATATCCACTCGTAGTAGGAGCTGCCTATCATCTCAGCCTCATTATGCTAATTACATAATTAAAATTAAATAGAGCTGAATAGCTAACAGGAACAAGCCTATATCTTTGTTAATTAGAAAGCTTTAAACTGAAAATGTATTGGTTGTGCATCACACAACCAATACATTTAACGGGTGTTTTTTGGGAAAACACTATGTTTAGTTGATTTAAATAATATTTGCTTACATTTTAGTTCTTAAATGATGAGACAAAAGCAGAGTGTTTTATTTCAACGAGAGATTACACTTCAGTATTCATTAATATCAAAACGTTTAATTTTTTAATTAATATTCACACACTTTTTATGCTATATGTACTAACTGAAAAAAAAACATTAATTCAAGCGAAATCAATCATAGCTAATTTCCAATTAACTGTTTTGGTAGGCAAGCAAGAATTTTCAACTTTGACATAATATAAGAGCATATTATTGAACTAATCCATCATCAAAATTCAGAAATAATGAAACAGTAGTACCAACAAGGTAACAGAACAAGGACTGTTATGCTTTACATTACCTGGATATAAATCATCAATATATATTTTCTTGAAATTTTATTTCCAAAATTAAGTTGTTGCATGACACGTGGAAGGTAGGGGAGGGGGGGGGGACGATTTGATGTATAAAACATGTGAACAGGTAACTTGACCATAGGTTACAATCATTCTAGTGGTATTATTAGCTATTAGAAAGATGTGTGAATACCTTATTACTTATGAATACATTATTAAAATCTAATTCTAGGGTATATGTAAATAAAATGCATTGAATTCTCCGGAGACTGCGAATTTTTATGATATATCACAACACTCTTTTGGAAAATGCTTACTCTGAGGAAAACCTTTCAAAATATTTCAGTATTTCTCAAGAACGTGACAAAGAAGGAAGGAATCCATCGTCTGGAACTGCCAACCCAAATGTCCGCAAAGACAGAAAGAAGTAAAGCTTAATTCCCGCTATTCAACCACTTGGACTGGACGGTAGAGCGACGGTCTCGCTTCATGCAGGCCGGCGTTCAATCCCCGACCGCCCAAGTGGTTGGGCACCATTCCTTCCCCCCCGTTCCATTCCAAATCCTTATCCTGATCCCTTCCAAGGGCTATATATTCGCAATGGCATTGGCGCTTGCCCCTGATAATTCCCTCCCTCCCAACTTCAATCACAACTAAATTTCTCTCTTTTTCTTAGCTTCATTAAGATCCATCTATTTAGTTTAGGTATTTTTACTGTTCCCGTTAATTTTTTCTCTTCAGTATGATCAGCGAGCATGGTCTCCCAACTGTAATATGCTCGATAATGTCAAAATCCCTAACCAAGAATTTCATTTTAATTTTTATATTAAAAAATAGCATTATGTTTTAAATTTTCTATGTTAATGGAGAAATCTTGTTACACTTTTCCAGACTAAAAGTGTTCTCCGGTTATCTGTTTGTGTAAAACACTGTGATCCTGAAAGAGGGTGGAACACACGGAGCGTGAAAGTGACTCTTTACTCAGTGTATATATTCATTAGGTCTCTCTTTGTAACCAGAACCGACAACCAGTGTGTAATTTCCAAAGTTGCTGGACTTTGATCCAAATCTGTCAGCTGAATTTCATGTATACTGATCCACTCTAAGGTTTTCCAGAGTTCTTCTGTAGTTCCCTTTATCTAATTCCACTAGATATACTTTTTCCTATGGTTCCTTCCAAAAGATGCTAGTTTTATATATAGAAATGATAACTCATATGCATAATTATATGAAAGTCATCCATCAAATGTTGAACCATTCGTGAAAAACAATTGAAATATAAATATTCGCATCACATAGAGATAATTGGTCTTGAGTGATGGAGATTTCGTAGTTTACTTTTAAGTTTCCAGCGTCATCTGGAGGCAGCAAAGTCTCCCCTCAAGCATAACGTCTGATGAGCAATTTTTGAAGTCTGGTGAGGTTGTTGGAGCGCGAGACGAAGCGTTAAATGCAAGGCTTCACCAACTCCGCTCCCAGGCACGCCCGTATTCACAGGCTGGAGATTATTACTTCTAACCGTGGACTAAATATACATGGATAATGTGTGTATATCGCTGCAAACCTGGATAATATGAATTAGACGCCACAAATTATAACATTTGTGTCTTAAATTACAAAATTTTAAAATTTTCTAATGTCAAACAACTCGTTGTCTTCTTCAATATTACACAACTGTATATTATTTCCTATCAGAAATTAAAATCCTTCATGGCTATAATTTATTCAGTTTCCTTTTTGTGATACTTCTTTACCTCTCTTGCTCTGTTCCCTTTACCACAGTGGTCTACGCAGTCGGATCTGGAGTTTCAATCCCAGAGACAATTAGACGTTTGGCAAGATTTTCTGACACCTAAGTCTTCTGTTTACCTAGCAGTAAATTGGCACCTTATAAGTAGACAACTGTTGAGGATTGTATCCTGGGAAAAGATTCGTTATTGGCTCGGGCAATAGAGGGAGCTGGGTAAACATAATAGGAAAATATTTTCTTTTGTTTATGAGAGCACCATTCTAGTTGCATTTGTAAAATGTCTTATATTCACAAGCTCATATATTTCGTCGCCTACAACGTTCACTAGTTGCACGATTTTAGAAAATTCATGCGGAAAAATGCAATGTGCTTAAAATATAGAGGATTAATGATTGCACGGTTGTATTTTCGAGTGAATGGAGACCAAGCATTCAGAGTTTAAGAGTGTAAGCAGTTCTGACGTATCTACAATGAGTATGAGTTGAATAACGACTTGTTAAGCTGGTAAGTAGGAGCGTTAATTTTAAAGATTGAGTTCATCTGTAAGATTTTATTGTATCTAGTATTAATCTGCTTCTCATATCAATTCCAAGAGTATATAGTCATAATAGCTTAGAGCTTCCTCCTGCCTTACATTTCCTTGTACTAACCAGAGCGAAACAATCTGGTAATTGTTAAAATTAAAAATCATTGCTGCCCAACGATTCAAAATGCTGATTTTACATATTAATGACATATAATACTAGGATTACTTAAAAGAGTAACAAAATTGTATTGATTATATTGGAACATGAATTGGGAAAACCGAATAGCTTTCAATTTCCACGAAGTTGTTGACATCCGGAACATGAGCCACTTATGAGAACTAATCTTCCAGACTTCCAGTTAAGTGCCGAGGCTCAATAGCTAATTAATGCCAAAGAGAGGGAGATATAAGAGGAACTTAGAGCTTATCCACCAGACCTGGTTCTTTAAGCGGCTTAATTTTGGATTACCAGTGAATGCACTCTTGATTTAGCGCTACTGCTCCAGAACCTACAATTACCTTAATTCATACTTGGCAAAAACCATGCATGAAACATGCAAATTAACCAAAAAACGGATCACATCACATTTTACAGATTTGACTAAATATAATATTTAAATGTAGACGAATATGTGAACTGCAGAAGGAAAATATAATAACGAAAAAGATAATTCATTCAATGACTATACAATTCAAGCATAAGAGATCGTGATACTAATAGCGTCGTCTTTGAAAATAGCACAAAAGTTGTGCGAATCACTTAAATGCGTCTCTGTAATGTACCAAACTTTACAAAAGATTTTTGCTAAGTAAACAAATAGCTAATAGTCGGATTTTTATCCCTGATTATTCGTTCCATTACTGAATAGGGAATCATATTTTGATCACACGAACTGCGATTCAGAGCTCGTAGCTTCCAAGTATATTGTGTTAGGGAGACACCGCACACCCCAAATGAAAATAGACAATTATTTATCATTGTTTAAAATGTAAGTGTCTGAATGTTTCTTTAAATTAATATATTATACTAATGTGTTTGTTATGCAAAGTGAAGTACGCATAGCCTAGCAGATGCCAAGGTGCTGCACTCAAGTAACCGAAGAATACGTGCACAGGTGGTACACCCAAGCAGAAACGTAAATTCCAGCACACTGATACTTTATTTCAAGCGTTAATGCTTTTCTGTCGTTTTCCCACAAGTGTGCACTTCCCAATATCAGTGGAAAATACAAAGCGAATATCCAATATATACGATCCTAAATATTAGACAGTCAAATGGTATGATAATAATAACGCTATTGCATGCCCGTATGTGTGAATATACGGCGCATGGCAACTAATAAACGCATGTAAACAATAACAGAGCACTTCTTGGCGGGTCACCTTCACGTGACAGAGTAAATGTCACAAGAAACACTTGTCATCACATACAGAATAAATAGGAACAAATATCAAGGAATACTTTTTACAGCCGCATAATCAATACTTGAGAATAATACTGATTAGTTGCTGGTCACTGTGACCTTGACGTGCATTTTCGGTCACAGGTCACTGAGAAATGAGAAAATGGATATAGTAATAAATCTTCTCACAAGCATTTCATCATTTTATTCACAGCAAATGAAGGTAAGGTAATGGTAATTATCACGAAAAAGCCCTAAGCCAAACGACTATATATCACTTGGAAGGGATATGATGGCAGGGAGCTGGTATGCCACGACGGAGTGAAGGTGTGATGTGGAACAACTTTTGTTACTGTACAGTTAATTTCCTATAGAGGTAATACTGAACTGGTTGTCTTAACTGAGAGTTATTATGTTCTATTAACTGTTCAGGATTTAGATCAATACTCTAAAGCTACTAATACTCTACTCGCCAACTTGGGTGAATGACTGATCAAACCAGCTCCCTGGCACCTCTGCTCTCCCTCTCGTTAAGTGTATAAGACTCAGATGATAGTTGTATCTTAAGATTATCCTAGTCATTATCAGTTTATAAGACTCAGATGATGACAGTTGCTTGTGATTATTCGAATCGTTATCAATGTCCAAAGTCTGAAGTGATGACAATTTTTTCGGTGGTTCTCCAAGTCTCTATTTGTTTCACAGTTCCTTGCAACACATCTTATATTTATGGGGTAATTGGAACAATGAAAAATCTTAAAAAGTAAATGCTGGCGTCATCCCGTCATTATTTTTATAAGAATGCATGATGGAAATTCTGATCCATGATTCCTATTGACTCCCACACATCGCTCGATGCAGTCTGACCGGTCGTCAGAATTTGCTCAATTCGTAATTGGTTAATTTGGAATGATTGCTCACTTGTAATTGGTTAATTTGGAATGACACATGTCTCTGATGAGCTGGTATTCTGTCTCTGAATCCTATAATTCTGGAAAATCAGAGTGTCTGCAGCCTTTCCTGGATAAAATGATTGACAAATATTAACATTACCGACAGCCTGTCAGTCACAGGCATGCCATGCAAACACAGGAAATTATTTATATTTGTAATCTATTTGTAAGACTATAGGACAGAAAAGCATCAGATTCATGGCCTCGTTAGATTTACCATCCACTTTCACTCGCCTCACTTTGAGAGCTGGTAGAGGAGGGGGAGACTGAGAAGAAAAATGAAGAGGCAAATAAGGTAGGATTACTCACATTGAAGTGGTAGGTAGAGAGAGGAAGAAGCTGCATTTGAGGCGCTTTAACGTTATAATATGTATACGAAGTTTCACTTGTTAATTTAAGTGAGTTAACGTTTATATAAAGCCTTCCTTCTTAAGTCAGTCAAAATGTTGACGTTTGCTCATGAGTCGGTTTGTTAAACAACGAATCTCCATTTACAGGGAAACAAGTCGTTCCGGTTCCGCTATAATAATTACAATATTATCGAAGTTATGGGTTTTAGCAAAACGAACAGCAGAGAGAAAAAGGTGGAATAAAAAATTTCATAGACGCAAGAAGAAGAATATATTGCACTTATCTAAAGAAAATGTCTAAGATAGGCTCCATACTCCTGCACTTCCTATGAGCACTTTCTCAAGATGAATTGAAGTCAGGTCTTGCACAGCTCTAAATTTATTAATTATCACTTAGCATCAATTATATCCCATCTTGGGATTAGGTGAGACAATCCCAACAGAATGAATATGGTAGAAAGGAATTTGTTTATAAAATGACAATTTATTATAAAATATACAAATGTAATATACAAAAGATTATACTGAGTTAATACCCTATCTTCTATCATTGCCAGTTATATTAAAACCTGTTAATATTTTACACTTATACAGGAACACACACCCCACAGGCGTGCACGCGCACACACACACACACACACGATTCAGACCAACCCTGGAGTATGTGGCCCCAGCATGAAGCCCGTACCTTGTCAAGCACAAGACGAAGCTGGAAAAAGTTCTGAGGTATGCCACTAGGCTAGTCCCAGAACTAAGAGACATGAGTTACGAGAAAAGGCTGCGTGAAATGCACCTCACGACACTGGAAGACAGAATAGTAAGAGGAGACATGATCACTACCTACAAAATTCTCAGAAGAATTGACAGGGTAGATAAGGATAAACTTTTTAACACGCGTGGTACGCGAACAAGGGGACACAGGTGGAGACTGAGTACCCAAATGAGCCACAGGGACGTTAGAAAGAACTTTTTCAGTGCCAGAGTAGTTAACAAATGGAATGCATTAAGCAGTGATGTGGTGGAGGCTGACTCCATACACACTTTCAAATGTATATATGAAGATATGATAGAGCCCAGTAGGCTCAGGAATCTGTACATCAGTTGATTGACGGTTGAGAGCCGGGACCAAAGAGCCAGAGCTCAACCCCCGCAAGCACAACTAGGTAAATATAACTAGGTGAGTACAAACACACACACGTTTCCAAATCCTTAAAACATCTGTCGTCCTTCCCTGTACACGATAACCTGAATGAATATCCATTCTATAGCAGAGACAGTATCACTTCTTGCAGGTCGGCGTTCGAGCCCCTAATAGTCCAAAGTGTTGGGTGCCGTTCCACTACTCCGTCCTCATATCCTTTCCATGTGCTCTACAGTGATGCTAGCTTAGCACTTTCTACTCAAAATTACCTTACCCAGGGTGCTACTACACTCTCTTTTACAAAGTTTGTCTCTATCCTACATATGACAAACCTTGAAAACACGTGATGAAACAAACACATTCAAGCGCATCTAGAACAAACACAGTAAATTAAAAACATACTTTAGAAAATAATTAACAAAACCCTCATTATTTTTTGCTGAGCGTCAAAGACAGAAATATTCATCGCTCAAGCATTGCATGAACGCAGTGAAAATATTTTCATGATAAATTTACCAAAAATGACAAAAAAGTTTCATGCCGGAGGAATGTTTGTTCACTTATTAATATTTGGCTCTAAAATTAATTATCAAGAACTCTCTGTAAGTTTCTATTTTGTTTTTTGTTTGAGAGTCAAACTTTTTCATGTTCAACTAAGGTCTTGTACATGTTTTTCATTAAACTTGGTAACTATTTTGAGAAGATATTCACAAAATATATGTTATTACTTTTAAGACAAAATAATGAGATTTTTTCTGAGTTATTCATTACTTCACTGATCAAGATAATAAATTAGAACGGAAAAATTGGGAAAATAATCAGTAAATAATAATTAGCAAAATTTTCCGAAAACCCACTATCCAGCATAATATTCAAAATGCTTCGTGTGAGTTCGTGTGTGTGTGCAGGGAGGGTGAAGAGGAAGAGGGCATGTATGTGTATACAGGAGGGTGGAGCTGATAAATATATTCTTTCTTCACGAAAACATGACGTTTATATTTTAACCCCCATTCATTCACTTTGAACACAAGTTGGTCATGTAAATGTGATATTACATAGTACAAAAAATAGTTCTGAATAATTACCGTCCTCTGCAGACTATATTTAAAAGCAGCTTTTTCAGAGATATAGACCAATTCCTGATACTAATTGAATTAGGCTCGGCGGTCATATTGGAAACATTCACCCCATACTGGAATCGCGTACCCAAGCTAGAAATCATACCATGGCGTCAAGGAAACATTTTGCGAAGAGAACAGCTATGTACAGGTCCATGCAGTGATCGCCTCTGTGGCCCCTGCAATATGCAGCTGTTGGGGAGAACTGCATACGTTCAATCTCAACTAACACTCAAGTCCCTAGAGCACATATAGCCGAATTATGCTTCATACTGTTGTCCCGATTCTCAATAATCTTATATAATAGTCTTGTGCAACTATGTATAATACATACTTGCACAACACTTTCTCTACCACATACTACTCATACCCTATCCACACTGCCTTTACCACATTCCGCTCACACACTACACACTCCCTTCCGCCACATAGTTCCAAAACACATCACACTGTGCGGCAGAATATGTTCAATTTACTGTGAATTCAGCACGTAGAAAATTCATAGAGTAAATATTATACCAAATAATCTATGCCGTTTTATCTTCAAAATTCGCTTAAATATCCCAGATTGCACGTAATGCTTTTCATCTCCATTCCAGAGTGCCACTCCAAATGCTGCCTGCAACAGTGCATATTCGATCCTTGCTCATGGCGTCCTGTTGCAAAATACAGCCTACAACATTTGCCAGACTTCTTAACCATGAAGACGATGTTTCCCCCACATTAATGTTAATAATTACTTTTCCTCCACATGTCACTTGGAAATACTTTTTGATGCTCCACGAAACAAACATTTGGTTTAGTGTGAGAAGAGATTTGTGGGTTTCTTTCAACTTGGGGGATGACTGTAGCCGTCTTGCTGCAGTGGCTACCTGTGACTGGTGCCTGAGGCCATGGCCTCACTGCTAACAATAGTCTTCTCGAGTTGGTTAATGGTCAGCAAGGAGGATGGCGCATTAATGCTGTCGCGAAGACGGTGTGTTTTATGCATTATAACCTAGGTGATGCTGTAGCAGTACTGTGACAGTAGCCTTCCCACGGAACGGGAAGTACAGCATCAATGTTCTCTTTAGTGTTTGTTTAGCAAGGGCACAGAAAAATAGCGCACCGGGAAGAAATGCAGCAACACCAGCAGCGACGTCACTGCAGCCTAAGCAATGTGTCACGAAGGGAGATGCTGAAATTGGAGACACAGCAGTCAATGTCACGGAGAGTGACGCTGAAACTTGAAAAACAGCTGTCAGAGTCACACTGGGAGAAGCTGAAGGCGCAGGAACATCAGTTAGTGACGTGCAGATGCTGAAGCTGCAGGAACAGCCAGCAGTGTCGTAGTGGGAGATGCTGAAGCTGCAAGAACAGCAGCAGTATCATAGTGGAAGATGCTGAAGCTGCAGGAACAGCAGCAGTGTCATAGTGGGGGATGCTGAAGCTGCAGGAACAGCAGCAGTGTCATAGTGGGGGATGCTGAAGCTGCAGGAAGAGCAGCAGTGTGCTGGAATCGATTGAGTGCCAGGGATGTGAGCCATCAGAGAGCGGGTGCCTCCGCTCCCTGCCTCCTGCTCTCTGCACACTCCGACTCAGTAATTACCCCCGCGGCCGTGATAACGACCATTACGGCTTCACGATCTCTCTATACTCGGTGCCACCTTGTTATCTCTGGCTCCCACTGACATGGCGAACCTTCAGAGTACGACTTACTTCTTGTGGATAACATGTTAGTAGGAGTAATATTAACTTGTTTTCCTCAGAGAGAGAGAGAGAGAGAGAGAGAGAGAGAGAGAGAGAGAGAGAGAGAGAGAGAGAGAGAGAGAGAGAGAGAGAGAGAGAGAGAATCGTTTAAGAAAACGAATATCAGTCGAAACCATTATATTCTTACTGCAATACGACACCCACAACAGGTGAGTACACTTGCCACAATATTTGAACGGAAAGACACAGAGATACAAAGCGTGCGGTGATCGGTTACACATGGCCGTCACGGCTAAAAGTAACAAAACCCATGGGATACACTCTGAAATTTCCGGAATGACTAGCTAGCCGATAATGTCTAATAACCGAATGAGTGAAGTTTGAACTTCAATAGAGCAAGCTAGTTTACTGAACACCCCCCCCCCCTTGCAGACATCCCGAATGGGAGCCATATTGCAAGTATAGATGTCGAAAAGAGAAGAAAAAGCAGCTCCTTTGCATAGTATTAATAGTTTTCTATTCCGCCACGGAGAGTGGAGTGAGAGAGCTCTTGCGCTCAGAAGCAATGGTCACTATAATACTAGTGTGCGAGTTGGAGCGCTGTAAAGTACTGGTGATGCGAAGTACTAGAGCAGTAAAGTACTGGTGGTAACAAGTACTAATAGTGTATAGTGTTCTAAGAAGCATAGTAACAAGCAGTAACATGACTATAAATGACTAACCTAACTGGGACAAGAAACCAAGATTTAAACATAAGAATTAATGTTTGTACAAAGCTTTTTCTTATTTATATAAATTCAAATTAAACCTTCAATAATAATTCGTTGCATCGTTAAGTATTTTAGTGATGTTGCATAGTAACTGTATTGCATTAATTATATTCAGACTCTGGAAATAATTGGTCAGAATAATTGTTAAAAAAAATTAACAACTTTGATCAGAGATTCATCAGCATTGTCTGATGTGGGAGGTATACCATTAGGTGTACCATTAAGTGTACCATTAGGTATACCATCAAGTGTACCATTAGGTATACCATCAAGTGTACCATTAGGTGTACCATCAAGTGTATCATCAAGTGTATCATTAGGTGTACCATCAAGTGTACCATTAGGTTTACCATCAAGTGTACCATTAGGTGTACCATCAAGTGTACCATTAGGTGTACCATCAAGTGTACCATTAGGTGTACCATCAAGTATACCATTAGGTGTACCATCAAATGTATCATAAGGTGCACCATGACAGCAGTACCATATTTCTTTTAGGCGTGCCATGTCAGGTGTACAATGTTTGGTGTACCGTGTCAAAAGTAGTCAGGTGTATCACATCATGTGTATCATTACAGATGTGATGTCAGGTGTGCCATTACAGGTGCACACACACACACACACACAGACTTAGCATAGGTTCTCCGAAGCATCATATCAAATAATCGAATCTCTTCAGCTTGGTAGTGGCGGTGAATCACCTTACTAAATCGACAGAATGACGCTGGGTTGTGTTCCACCCACGTCCTAAGGAATCAATGCCCCCCATCCGCTCCGCGCCTCAAAAACACCGCAGCCATCATTTTGACAACGGATGGTTTTACTCGCAACTTGCGAGCACCCGGAGAACGGCGGGTGTCGGCATTTCTTATTTGGCTGCTTGTTCTCGGAGCCGTATTGCAGACGCTATATTTCACATGCGGCACAAATACGGTGGAAATCTTTCTTGAATCACGTTGATATTTCTCACCCAACAGCTTCCTGAAAAATGTTATGTCCTGATGACGCGCCTATACATTTCCTTGTGACCATTTATCATGCATTTCTGTTTTTATATGTATTTTTTGTCAACGTCATTGGGAAATTGTATTTTTGTCTGTTCTTCACATGTTGCAATAAACCAGTATATGTATCTTCCAATGACATATTGCACGCATTTTATTTTAAGATTAATTGATGGCTGCTTAAAGTAGCATTTTATTATACTGATACTATTCTAGTTAAGAATAAATATATAAGAGGATTTTTATGTCTGTTAGGACTTAATATGGCTTCACTCATAATCAGCGACTCAGGACTTATCCAAGGCTGCAACATTTTGTTTGTTTGTTTTGTCTGGAGATACAGCAGCTGGCAAAGTTTGCCAGGAAACTTTTGAAAGATTGGTGAAAAGTTATGACATTTACTTCCATGCAAGTTGACTATAATGGTTATGCAAGAGAAGAGTTGCTCTTGTTTATATCTGAAGTTGACTTTGGTTATGCTGGACGGTGCGGAAGTTCATGGCTCTGTGTGAACAGTTTAGTTCGTCTGTCTGTCTGTCTCGCGCAGCGTTTTACAACCATTTAGAACTCCCTGTTAATAACGTTCATTAATATTAAGTTACTGAGAAGATTTTTAGTTGATTTTATACCATTTCTAAACAATTTCCTTTTGTATTTTACGTTAAATTAGGGCTCACAGACCATTTTAGAATGTTAAAAAGCCTCTGACTCAAATAATTGAGGGAGAATGACAGCGTGGCAGCATGTAATTGGCCGTGCTAGCAGTGATTACGACCCGGAACTAACCAGAATGTTGAAGACTTTTCTCCGAGAATCTCAAACATTATCTATGGCACTCACAGACCTTAATTATAGCATTGCAAGTTAGGAGAAGACGGAAAAAAGAATTTCTGGAATTGAGAAAGCCCCATATACGTGTTAGCCAGATGTTTAACTTGACAGTGCCAACAAGACACAGCTATTGTGGAGAGACTGCTAGAGTGATCACGGGTCTTCTCATAGCTGTGCAATGTATCTGATAAGAGTAGTGGCACTGAATATAATGAGAGGACGGGCATCAAGAGCGATACAATCATTGTAGCACAGTAGAAAGAGGAACCCGTATGCTTTATTGAAGGTTGTTGGAGTGTACATTGTGACCAGGATACGCGATCCTAGTCGTGGTATGAGGAGACAGTCGCCTCACAAGTGGGGTAAGATACGTCAAACAGATATGATCTTTTCCTCTAGTGATGTGTATTTTAAAATGCGAGAACTAAGTAAACGTAAAAAGTGGAATCACTTCAAAATCAGTTCTGTTGACATGACACTCAATCAAAATATTTAAATCGTTTCGGTTTGCAGCGAGTATTCATGATCATAAAATGACATGATTGAGTGGCAGTCCCCGACCCGGAGAGTGCATGCGTAAGTAAGCATACTTTACGTACAATGTTTACGAGCGCTCCATTCATGCTTACCACATCACTCTTGTTTATTCCTCCGTTCAGTGTTTACTGGGGACACTATTCATGCATTCTCCTTCATTCGTGTTTACCTCCTTCATTCATGATTGCTCCTTCCTTCAACTTTACTTCTCCATCCATGCTTACTCTTACACTCAAAATTACCCTTGCATTCATGTTTACTCATAAGCTTTAGTTATATATATATATATATATATATATATATATATATATATATATATATATATATATATATATATATATATATATATATATATATATATATATATATATATATATAATATATATATATATATATATATATATATATATATATGCTATTGAAATATTCCGTCATTTATAAAATACGTGTGCTAAAGCAAAAATTAATTCGATATCCTCCAAATCAAATTAAATATGTTAATTGAATAATAATTGTTACCCTATACCGTTATGAGCACTTGCATAATGGGAAATGTTCATTACTTAGCTCTTCACTTCGTCATTAAGAGATTTAAAAATTAAGCACATAAAATGCCGAGAGAGGAAAATAAACATTCTGGGATGTGAGTGCGTGTGTCTGTGTGTGTGTGACAGAGAAATAGATGTAGTACATATGATAAAGTAAAATTATTTCGGGAGTAGGTATATTAGACAATCGACGGTTAAAAGGCACGGTCCATGAGCTAACAGTTCGGTTCTGCAGGCACAAATAGTAAACACACACACACACACACACACACACACACACACACGCACGCTCACACACACACATACACACACACAAACACACGCACGCTCACACACACACATACACACACACACACACACACACACCACACACACACACACACACACACACACACACACACACACACACACACGTACACACACACACGTGATTACAGAAACAAACGAGACAAAATTATGAGTTATTAGAGCTAAGTGTAGTTACGATAGATGTGTCTAACCACTTGGGCTGGATGGTAGAGCGACGTTCTCCCTTCATGTAGGTCAGTGTTCAATCCCCGACCACCCAAGTGGTTGGGCACCATTCCTTCCCCCCTTCCGCCATCTCCGTCCGAAATCCTTATCCTTATCCTGACCCCTTCCAAGTGTTATATAGTCATGGTGGGTTAGTGCTATCTCCTTATAATTCCCTTCAGTATATGATGGGTGTCACGTGGTTTTGAAGACTGAAGTGACTACCTCCCTGCTACCATAACAGAGCCATGAGAGTGGCATTAGACTACAGGTAGGATTGCCTCTTTGCTACTACCAGGGTAACCTGTCCTCTTACAAAGAACGTCGCTTTTCGCTCGTATGCGTTACATAAGGCCAAAAATTGTCGTACCAGAAATGAAAGCGGCTCGCAAAAGTGACGTACTGTCCCGTTTTTCTGTGTTTGGGTCCTCTGGTAGGTTAAGAGAGGACACTTTAAATAGACCGTTTTCTTGACGTTGGGAAACCTTAGGAGGACGGGCTGACTAGGGATAGAAAAGAGTATTAAGCTATCTCTCTCTTACCACTAGAAAGGCAAGAGTATTGTGTGGAGTGACTCAAAATTAAAAATATATTAGACTTAGAATTAAAAATGTAATGAAAAAGAGGGTGGGGGAGGAAGGGAATATTGAAGACGAAATTAGTTACAAAGAAAAATAATAGTTGAATAGAGCTGCAGGGTACAAAGGCCTTGAAGAAAAACTTATTTATAAACGGCCGCCAGCCCACCAGGGAAGACTGTTGTTTGACAGTGAAGCTACATATTCTAAATATATATCTTCACTGATACATTCTAAAACAATTAAGACAGTGAGAAAAGGGGCGAAGCAATAAAAGTAACCTTGGCCCTAAATCTAGTTGTTAGTACCTGGCAGTGCCACAGTGAGAGCCACTGTTCCTATGGCACTATGATTTTCACACCTAAACATAAGAATTAATGTGAAGCCTTCTGCCTACAGAAGGCCTACTGGCTCATGCGAGCTAGCTGCTATTTATAAGACATCCAAAATCATTCATTTTCAATGTCGATTTTCCTTGAAAAAGTCTGACGCTAATTATGTTCCATATATTAATAACCATGATTACCAATCTAGTATTTACCCAGAACTTACCTAAATAAGAACTTAATAAAATTATATCCATTATAACCCCCTGCTCCCATTAAAAGGTAATCAGCTCCCAATGCGACCCCCATGAAATCAGTGGAAGGTATAGTCGTAACAATTTATTGAAATTGTAGACTTGACACTACCTTGGAAAAGGAAATACATATTAGAGAGCCTGGACAGTTATAAGCGGGTCAGCGTTAAATCTCGCTACGTGTGTAACCTGGATCTCGCGGCGCGTATAAACAGTTAGTAAAGTACTCTGGTAAGATATAGTGAGATTAGGAAATCCATAGATATAGTGAGATTAGGAAATCCATAGATATAGTGAGATTAGGAAATCCATAGATATAGTGAAATTAGGAAATCCATAGATATAGTGAGATTAGGAAATCCATAGATATAGTGAGATTAGGAAATCCATAGATATAGTGAGATTAGGAAATCCATGGATATAGTGAGATTAGGAAATCCACAGATAAAGTGACAGGTATCCACAAAGACTTAGAGATACACAGGCCCAAGAACAATCTCCTGAAGGCATTCACTAATTCCGCTGCCGAAGCTGATAGACACAGGCTCACAAACACACTCACGGACCCAGACATACAGATTCCCAAATAAAGCCACACAGACTCTAATAGATACAGCCTAACAACGAACACGCTAATAATCAATATATAATATATGCGTCAAAGACTAATGTCTCTATGCTAACAGATGAAGAAAATTAAAAGAAATGGCAGGGGGAGGAGGAGAAGAAGCAAGGTCAAGAGGAGGGAAGAAACGAAGAGAAAACCTAAGTGGCACAGCAGGAGCAAGAAGTGGAGGAGACGGAGACAAGTCAAATTCGAAAAAAATATCATCAAAGAGATTAAAGAGTTGGCCAGCAAAGATAGAGCACGTTACGAGGCTTCAGAATGGTCCACTCATTCCAGAAATGAATCGCGGTGGGTTAGCTGGTCTCTTGACTGCTCTGAATACTCACTTGATCGGCAGAATGGTCGCTTGACTGATCATTAACCATCTGCAGGTCCAAATTAATAAATATTTTGATACTTTGAATACATAAACAAATTTATTGACGGGTTGTTCGTGAGTCGTGAACTGATGTGTCCAGATATTTCGTGGTGGTCCGACTAGTTAGTCTCAGAGAGCATCGTACCTTCCGTAGAGGTCTAGTGCTATGTTATAACCTGTTACCTTGTCCTTGTGCATGCCTCATGGTCTAGTGAGATCCGGTTTGCATAAGCTAGTGAAATCTGCATTTGAGAACTGGCTTGCCCATCAGGATTACCTGACACTGGCTGATGGGAAGCTCGCTTGCCTAATGTTAGGTTCGAGAGGTTGATTGTATTGTATGAATATATTACAGACATTCTCGTTTGTCTCCTCTAAGGCTGGCAGTATTGATCAATGTTTTACATTCCGCTTTCTCAAAATACGAAAAATTGAGATACCTTAACATAATTTTTTTCATGGTCGTCCTCATAAAGTCTTTGACCAATATTTCTAACTATATTGTATTCTTGTCACTGACTATCTATGGATAGCGGTATTTATCTTTATATAATATCACTTAACATCAACTCAAAAAAATAAAACATAACAATCTCCCTTTTCAATAATACTATAACAAAATATTGATCTCATAACGCAAGTAAATCTAATTCAGTGTCATATTGAACTGAGAAATTAACACATTACATCATTGTAAAAATTAACGTTACATTAAAACAAATTGCGAAAAATGCAACATATTAGTAAAAATGAAAACACCTTGCTATTAATATTTGCAATGTACCAGACTGGGTACCGCGATCGAGCAACTCTTCTCCACTCAGGTCCTCTATGTAGTCATATTTGTTGATTAAAACATTCACCAAACCATTCTGATACATGTTGCTAGCTGATGCTCTCTCTCTCTCTCTCTCTCTCACACAACACACACACACACACACACACACACACACACACACACATAGTGTGTGTTTTCAGTGTCAGAGTAGTTAACAGGTGGAATGCATTAGGCAGTGATGTGGTGGAGGCTGACTCCATACACAGTTTCAAATGCAGATATGATACAGCCCAGTAGACTCAGGAACCTGTACATCTGTTGATTGACGGTTGAGAGGCGGGACCAAAGAGCCAGAGCTCAACCCCCGCAAGCACAACTAGGTGAGTACACACACACACACACACACACACACACACACACACACACACACACACACACACACACACACACACACACACACACGTACTCCTGCAGATAAACCCGTCTAGTTAATTTCTTTCTCTTCCGTTCGTTACTTGGATTAAACCACTACGATGGTTCAGCGCGAGAGAGAAATTGCAGTTAATTAATTAAGATTACATTATAATTTATGCCACAGTGTTGTCACGGCATCAGCTCAGTCTTTGCGTGTTATACAGCATGTTGCTCGAAATTGTTGCTCCATACTGGCACTGTTGATAAATGCATTTTCTGTTCGAGTAAAAAAATTGTGGGCTTTATACACTCGCGACAATACATAGAGGATTCTCCAGGTCCTTAAAACAGTCGCGCGACAGACCTTGGAAACCGGTTTGCTATTTTCTGGTGAACGGTATAAATGCTGCTTACAATTCTGAGTTGGACATCACGTGTGTCTCTCGCCATGACTCGTGCTTCTTGATGAAGGGCGTCCGCTGCTGCAGCTGCTACTGCTCCTGTTTCTGTTCCTGCTTCTGCTGCTGTTGCTGCTGCTGCTGCTGTTCCTCCTCCTCCTCCTCCTCCTCCTCCTCCTCCTCCTCCTCCTCCTCCTCCTCCTCCTCCTCCTCCTCCTGGGGCTTGGCGATTTGTGTTTACCTCTCCATTACATTCCCTTCTCCCTGATAATTATGTCCTAATATTTCCTCAAGTTATATCCTTTACTTATTCCACTAAAGTGTATGTTCCCGCACTCATTCCTCAGTGAACGTGTCCCTTACTTATTTCCCGAGTGAACATATCCCTGCATATGCCTCAGGTGAGCATATCCTCATCGACCAATTGTTGAGCCTTTATAATAGTAGTTCACACTTGAAATACCTACCTTATCAAGGCCTTCTTAACTCACTTCCGCGCCGGGACACAATGTAGAATCATCAAATTCTCAGAAATACATTAATTATTTATGAATGTTCGTATTCAATATAGTACAGTAAGATTAGCACTGACGTGAGCACACACTAGGACTAATCCAGAGACGTCAGCAGACACTAGTGCTGACATAAATGTGTCATATGTTAATATTTGTTATATACATAAAAAAGAATATATATTTAACCTGGATGTTACTTCGGCTACTATATTCACTGTGTTTTCGTTTACCTTTTATTGGCTTCGAATTTTGTTTCACATTTATCCGTGTTACAGAATGGGGACTGTTTATTTATCAGTTTTTTATATTGTACGTTTACGCTTTGGTCGATGTGGATCTTAGAACGAGGATAGGTTGAAAGAACGAAATGAACATCAACTAAAATTAAACTCGATTGAAAAGTTTTCCATTATAACCACGAAGAAATCACAACCCAAATTATTTCGTCTTTTAATCTTCCCTTACATGTAATAATCGATCTTTGTATTTTAGGATGAATTAACATGATTAGGCAAAATATAAATAAATATGCAACATAACTATTTTGTAAACGAATAGGTAAGCATTTAAATAGTCAAGTAAATGTTTTTTTAGCATTTGATTCAAAGAGACAACGTCTCAAATGGATGGTTTGTTTTGGTACCTGTTTCAAAACCTTTCAACTGCTCGAAGGTTATTATTACTGTGAAACTTGCTTACTGACTAACCTGCCAGTATACCTTATCCGTGAATATATTCCAGAGCTAAAATAAACTCTGAATATACACTAAGAAATGGGATACACTTCTCAGTTTATATGTCGACGTCGTTGGATGGGCAAGACCTTTGATCTTCTTACGCCTCTTACCTTGCTTATGGTTTAGTCTTTCACGTGAGACTTGATGCAGGTCTTGATGTGAGTGGATGCACGAGCTCTTTAAGTGAAGCTCTCAGTTCCTCCAGTATAGTGTTAGCAGCAATACAAATAATTATGCTACAAATACTACTAAAATAAATAAAATGGAGCAATGCGTCGATTCGAACCCGCGATCTGGCACTTCCAAGCCTCGCACTTTACCCCTGGACCACGATATGGTATAAGATAAACATCCTCGGATCCCACTCGAATCCGTTCGAATCCAAGCATAGCTCCATTTGATTTTCTCACTGATATATCACGTTAGTGTGATTTTCTTGTGTATACAAATATCACTATTTTCACTGCTATTAGTGATGACGATCATGTTAAACCATACAAGACAAACATTCTTTCTCTGTTGTTTGTGCTAACATCGCGGGGGTTTAGGGTTAACACCTGTCCTCTCGAATAGTACATCGTATGTTGACGTAACAATCCCCAACGTCAAAATATGATGTAATATAAATCATAGCGGCTCGTTAAATTGACGGGCTGTCCCATTTTCTATACGTGGGTCCTAGGTTAGGTTCGGTTCGGGCACTTTAGTACATCATTTTGTGAGGTTGTGACAGCTGGAGAGGACGGGCTGGTCACACACAGCTACACAGCGTAGGATGTAACAGAATTAGCGCTGCCTACCAACACACTTCCCCGACGACTGAGTTAATAATAATTTCTGATATTAATATTCATCGACTGCTCATAACGTGGCCAAAATTCATCAAGCATTTACGTGTCCTCTTACGAAACCTGTTCATCTTTCTCCCATCATAGCTGCTTAGTATGTATTTTACGAGCTCCGGAGCGCTGCGAGGTTGTTCTTAACAACAATCATGAGTAACATGATTTCTAAAGGGAACATCTATGATATGGGAACAGAGGAAATAATGTGACCGTGAAATAATCGGAAGAGTTTATATATATATATATATATATATATATATATATATATATATATATATATATATATATATATATATATATATATATGTGTGTGTGTGTGTGTGTGTGTGTGTATTACGGTGGGTTGCGTCAGTACAGAGTTTGGGGATTATTGTGTGCATTCTCGCAATACCTCAGACATCTACCGAACTAACCTGTGTGAGCCATAATTCCGTTTGCTGGAACATAGGTTGGTGAACCAGAATTTTTCACCACCTGTTGCAATTAGAACAAAAGCTGAAGTCTTTAAAAAATCAAAGATGACATGTACGTTCTCTTGTTCAATATCGGTCCACAGTTTAAACGTCAAATTAAAGCAAAAACTAAACAAAAACGCAGTGGTCTCATTGAATATAAAATTTGAGCAGCTCTGAAGTCTGCTTTTTTGTTTTATTTTCAGAAAATGGTTATTAATCTTTGTTTGAAATACGAGAAAGAAACATGTTTCTGATTTTGTAATTTTTGATACGCATCATAAAAAAAATCCCGGTGAAGAGTTGTAATTTTCAACAAATTGTAATTTAATAACAAATAATTGACAGCCGCAATTTACAGTGTCATGGTGGTAACGCGATGCATTTCAAACACTACTTTAAAATCATAGTAACACTTATTTGGTCACTGAATAAATAAATCAATTTAACACATTCAAGATATGTGTCTTTTGACAGGTAAATGATGAAAACTGTTCAAAAGTAATTTACACATTAAATCTTGCTCGCATAGCCTGACTTTTTTCGCGACACAAAAGGCACATTGGCAAACGAATACAGCCTCAAGGCATTATTTTATACTTGTGTTTTTATGTGTATTAAGTTGGGGAAAGGGACTCCATAGATTGTATCAAACTCCCATAGATGCAAATAAGGGACACAATCTTGCAGAGGCGAAACTTTTGCTCTCTGCTCTCATAACTTTCGACAGACTTTTGACCTCCAGACTACAGATCTATGAACTGATACAGACTTCTACATAACTTTCTCTTAAAAGTAATAATATCCATAACCCTTAACAGACGCAGCCTTTCGAAGTAAGGCTGCGTCTGTTAAGGAAGTTACAAAGTTTCGAAGTTTTCGAAGTTTCGAAGTTAAGTTATCGGTCCTGATGGTCGGGGGTACCAGTCCTGGAGTCGGGGTATCGGTCCTGGAGTCGGGGTAGCAGTCCTGGTGTCGGGGTACCAGTCCTGGGGTCGTGATACCGGTCCTGGGGTCGAGGGTACCAGTCCTGGGGTCGGGGTACCAGTCCTGGGGTCGAGGGCACCAGTCCTGGGGTCGGGATACCAGTCTGGGGTCGGGGTACCAACCACTGATGCAGCTGACGGTTCCTTTGTACCGCTACGCTGAGCTCCTGAAATTGGACGCAGGTCTGCGTGGCTTCGGAGGGTGTGGAGGCCAAAACTTTTCACCAGTTTTAATGCATTTTCCTCCGTGTGCCGGGAACTCCTTACCGCGTCTCGAATATATGATAATGCTGTTTAACGATCCTGCCTTTCCTTAATCCGTCTGTGAATTTGATTTATTGTATTAATCGTAAATGGGAGGTGGAGTAAGTAGCCCCAATCAAAATAAGTAGAGTGAGATATACACAATTGCCGAATAACTGAATTTTTATCACAAAAATAATTATATTATCATGTATGTAGTCAAGTGTGTAAGTGGACCACTTTTTAAAAAGCCATGTGGGTAATCAGATCATTGTTAAAAGTGGCTTATACTTTAGTGGGCCACATTAAATTGTTGTGTTCAAGTGAAAGATATATCCTTTTAATACAGAAACTTACATCATAACACGGCAATTTAAATCCCAAAATTATTATTAAGAAGCACAATTGATGTTAAATATTTCGAGAAAAAGTATAAATTTAAAAACAATATTATAGTATACAAATTATAACATGAAAATAACCAACTATTCAACACATATATTGGAGATTTCAAGAAATAGAATATCAGTAATAATTACCAATAGTCAACGTCATCATTAATAATCCCCCTTGGCCAACGTCATCAATATTGATCATGTTACCGGCAGAATGTCACCTTATATCAAAGATTTCAATCACACTGAAATCACATTCAGTGGCCCCGTAGATTGTCTTTAGCGACAGAACGCAATAATCATTAGGAAAGAAACTGATAAGATCGTAGCATTTACTCGTGACCTGAACTCCAGATATATTTCACAATATCAGGTGCGGGGCTTCGCATATGTTTGCGGTCGATATGTATTCATTCTCGCCCGTGTCCAATCTGAGTGATACAGCAAGAAATGGATGGGTACGAAAATCTCATCATGGAACTTGATGAACATTTCGCATGTGTCAGTACAGAGGACTGATTAGGTATCTGATCTATTTAGACAAGGTGACTGCCAAGCGCATCTTCCACCATGTATGTGTACCTTCCTACAAGTCACCTTTGCATATTCTCATTCTCTCTCTCTCTCTCTCTCTCTCTCTCTCTCTCTCTCTCTCTCTCTCTCTCTCTCTCTCTCTCTCATTACAAACTTTTGGGTTCATTCTTCTTGCTAACCTCAGAATTCGGATATGTTCCTTCTTTACGTTTTCATGGTTTGCATGCAAAACTTTGGTGAAGTTGTGTAATTCGTTTAAAATCTAAAGAACGATTAAAATAAATGTTACTTAACATCGAGTCATTGCAGAATATGTTATAATTATTATCCCTGGTATTACACTAAAATAAGTTTCTTATGTAACGTGCAGCATTATAAATAACTTTTGGGTTTATTGTTAAAAATATATATAATTTTTTCCAGGGTAAAGTAAATCGGCCTTACGCCCACAAGACTTAAAATAAAACAAGAGAATATTAATTTTAGAACTGGAGAGAGAAGTTTAAAATTACACCGATGGAGAGCCAAACGCATTCTGCTCTTATCTGAAACATATTCACCTTAGTAGAAAGCTGAGTATTCATCCTGGTAGAATAATTAAGCTGAGAATTCACCCTGGTATAGTAATTAAGCTGGGCATTCACAGTGGTAGAGTAAGCTGGCTATTCACCCTGACAAAGCAAGCTGGGTGTTTAGGCTGGCAGGTTAAGCTTAACGTCCATGGTGGCAGGGTAAGACCAAGGCGGATTAACTATCCTCGCCAAGGACTTTATTATGTAATAAAAGTAAAGTATAGCAGAAGAAGCAGTAAAATATTTCACAAAAAACTAATAATAAAAGTAGCTAATAACGTTAATTAATATACAAAATTACCTGCCTAAAATCTTAAAAGTCGAGGATTAGAGGCTAATGTGTGACCTGAAATTTATGTTTATTTTCATTAAACAATATTGTTACATATCATCTTGTGAAAGGCGTGATTCACAATAATACATCAATATTATTGCCTCAAGAATTGGATACTTGCACTTACTCGCGAGATATGCTCCACGGCTGTGTTCACAAACACCATCATGCTAATTAACCCAAAACCGTAATTTCTCTTCTGAGTGCTTTAAATTTCCGGGAACTGGGACGCCTACGTATCCATTACCATCCCTTCTTGTGGACATGAAAGCTAGATAAATTCCCCACCAGGAAACCCAATCTAATACCATCGATTACGGAAATTTAAATGCATTTGGACACAGGGAGCAGCTCCGTGAGCTTCAAGGCTTCCCGGTACGCGTAAAGCAAGATTATGTTGGGAGTTAATCGCAGCTGCGCATGACTAACGGGAGCGAGGCTTGGAATGAGTCTTGGGGTTGGAGGTGTGCTCCGAGCAGGTGATAAGGAGCCCCGGCCTTAATGGAGCTATTTGTCTCTCCTCCACCACCACCTTCACTACCACCACCACCTCTACCACCACCACCTCTATCACCATCTTCACTACCACCACCACCATCTCCGCAACCACCTTCACTACCACCACCACCTCTGCCACCACCTTCACTACCTCTACCAACCGCCTTCATTTCTCAACCAGGAGGTCACAGATGAATACAGAGAAAACCATCTTCAGACGCTGAATACACATACATTGAAAAATCATCTGAAAAGAGATATCACGAAGTGAGCGCTCATAAAACGTCTCCTCTAAGGAAAACACACAATCCTTGAAAGTATTGAAAGTTACAAGTCACAGCCAGACCTGCTTAAAGAACTAAATCATCACTGTGCTTTGTTATATAAAACAAAACAGAGACGACTGTTATTGTCCCATCAAAATAACCACCATGCCTAATTGCCTGCATATAAAACACCAAATATTATGGGCAGAAAGAAAATTTCAAAGAACAAGAACCAAGAATCATTAGTGAACCAATACTTTACCTGTAAACCATTTCACTTTATAGCCTTTACGTGCAAAAAATAATTTCTTATCGTACTATAAAAAAATTAAAATTATGACCATTCTGTGAATTTCTAACATGATTATGATACGAGTGTAATATTGGAAGGAATAATTCAAGGTGGTGTTCCTTTTGATCATACAGAATTTAATATTTATTATTCAGTTATTTAGATGTATTTTTTTTAATTTAAATGAGAATTGAATCGTGTAGCCTGTTGATTATTTTAAACGCTTCAACTCTCACTGTCACACGCAAAAAAGTGCGTGCAAGTGTATACATGAATACACATAAGCGGGTACACACAAAAAAAATATTGCACGCACAAAAACACGCAAAAATATGAGGACACGCAAAAACACGCTGGCTTACACACACACACACACACACACACACACACACACACACACACACACACACACACACACACACACACACACACACACACACACACGAAGTAAGTGTTAAGAAATAAAAATATATGTAAGAAGCAGGAGGCCGAACACAAGGTAATAATTGGTATCTGAAATCCATCAAGAATCTGGTACAAAGGAAGATCTGGGGTTGATATCGCATCGAACCTGTCCTCTGAAGCACAAATCAAAGGGATACCATTTGACATTTTCTAGATTGACCAACAAACGAACTGGCTTTAAAAATTTGTGTAAGGAATCATTCAAAATCTTAAATACCATATATGTCAGACCCGTTCTGGAGTATGCTGCTCCAGCGTGAAGTTCATATTTAGTTACACACATGAAGTCAAAGAAAGCTCATGGGTTTTTATGGACCAGACTAGTCCCAGAAATAAGTGATACGAATTATAAGAAAAGGCTACAGGAATTAAACCTCACGTCACTTGTAAACAGAGAAATTAGACATGATTACCACCCACTAAATTCTCAGGTAAATTAAACGGGCAGATAAGGGAAGTGAGGTGGTGGAAGCAGACTTCATAAACAGATTTAAAAGTAAACATGACGGAGCCCAATAGGTTCAGGAAATTTTACACCAAGGGAATAACAGTTGAGAGGCGTGACTAAAGAGCCGAAGTTCAAAATGAAGTTCAAATACTAAGATTAAAAAACTGCACACGCACACATATATATCAACTCATATGTCACAGTCAGGTACTCATGCACGCCAACCACTTGGACCAAACGGTAGAACGACAGTCTTGCTTCTTGCAGGTCAACTTTCAATCCCCGACCGTCCAACTAGTTGAACACCCTTCCTTTCCTCCGTCTTGTCCTAAATCCTTATCTTCATATCCCTTCCAAGGGCTACATTATCGTAATGGCTTAGTGCTTTGTCCTGATAATTATTTTACATCTACCTTAGACACGCAAAAAGAGACACGCGTACACCCACAAAAGCACTCAACACTTGCACCTAATGAAAATCTAATAACTCCAGGTCCATGTAGACTGTAGCAGCAGACTGTAAGAAGCCGGAGCAAACCCTCGAATGGAAATATTCATTTCCATACACCAGTCTGCATCTGACTTATCGAGAGAATATATTATTATCACTCATGATTAAAACTCACATAAGAAACATATACTTTAGCGTCTCACGCTCTTCTATCTCAGTCCGCCTGTGTTCAACCACTTGGCCTGGACAGTAGAGCGACGGTTTCGCTTCATGCATGTCGGCGTTCAATCCCCGACCGTCCAAGTGGTTGAGCACCATTCCTCCCTCCCCCCCTCCGTTCCATCCCAAATCCTTATCCTGACCCCCTTCTCAGTGCTATATAGTCGTAATGGCTTGGTGCTTTCCCTTGATAATTCAGTCCGCCAGTACCATCATCGTGACAAATACTGGCAGCGTTCAGGAATCTTAAATTCCCCGTCAATAACACAAAGAACAGGACCAGTCCATCACGGGTATTCGGAGTGCAATTGTCGCTAGAACAAGTCTTCCGTAATTGACTCAAGAGTCCTGGTGAGTGCTTGGAATTGGTAGCGACATTCAGGCAGGCAGCGTGGCTCTCCAAGTTAGCGGATATTTCCTCTCCAATTAAGCAACTCCTCTTTGTTGCAGAAGAATTTTAGTTCCGAGACATTATTTAATTTGCAAATCGGTGACCTCTTCCTCCTCGTCCTCCGACAATTGCAGAAACTTTTTCAGAGATGTTTATTCTCGATGATAATGGCGTGTTTTGGTTGTTGTTGAAGTAAAAAACGCAGATAGTTGGAAGGGGTAGTAGTAGGAAGAGAGAGACGGAGAGTCTCTCTTCCTACTTCTCTTTAAAGATCACCGCTGTGCGTTATATATTCAATTAACTGAATAACATTTGGAATCATGAGAGATAACGGTATAACAGACCAGGAACACCACTTGACTTTCCTGATGTTACTGAAAAGTCTTGTTTTATTTTTTTCTAATAAAAATGTTTTTTTTAAGCATTCTTAAAGATTAAGTGTGAAGATCTGACGTGGTCTAACCTACTTAACCATTCAAGGCAGATATTCCTTAGACCAACAGAACGTTGCTTTGCTTTTAATTTCACTAGAAAGCCGAAATTTTAATGGTGTAGTTTAGAGCGTCATAACTGTGGAGAGTGAAAATAATAACTTTTCTTATTAAGACTATTCAATAGCTCGGTCGATAGAGCGTAGACCTCACACACGTGGGGTCCACGGTTCGAGTCTCCTAGAGCCCAGGTAAATGGAATGTGGGGAATGAAGATTGAGGAAAAGTTGTGGGGGGCACCACAAGGCGATATTGGTTTTGCCGGAGTCTCTCTATTGTCTGCTGTCGACGCACGAAGGTCCAAGAGAATCCGGTTCCAGTATTTACATTTTCCTCTTTTCTTCAAGGAGGCGGCGGGAAGGGGAATGTGTGGATTTTACCATAGAACATAATCATCGCTTTGCGCTTTGAAAATCTGCGTATGTTACGAAGGTTATTCGCCGAATTATATTTGCTTTCTTGTTAGAAACATTTCTTCGTGATTGTTTATTGTTCTCTTAGCATGATGCGGTGAGTATGATGTAACAAAATAAGAAAAAAGTGAGATAATAATATTTAAACCTGCAGTAATGCGAATGAATCACGGGCCCAGACGGGGCATGGCGTAGATGGCTGGCTGTAGCTTAAGCAGCAAGGGAGGGTAAAGGGAAATTTTCTGGGATAAGTGCGAATTAACTTTGCTTTTCTGGTTATCAATAATTATTTCCCAGTGGAAGTACGCAATCCATAGATGAACTCCATCGGGACGCTAGTACTGTTGCCAGGTGTGCATATTTGAGGCTCCCTTTGTGCTGGGCACTTGGCTGTAGACAAACTTCACTTAATGATGACAGCGGATGCTACATTTCTAACAATCTATATCGTACCCTGCAGTATACTTTCTCCAGCATGCCCTTGTACCATACATAGATAAACCTATCATGTATGTTTCTCATCAAATAAAAACATTGAGTTTTGTTAAGAAAATACAGTAAGAGCTGGCAATCTATCCGTCTTTCATTAAAAAAAATACTATCAGCCATCTCAGATTTTGACGAGGTAACCAATAATAATAATAATAATAATAATAATAATAATAATAATAATAATAATAATAATAATAATAATAATAATAATAATAATAATAATAATAATAATAACAATTCATAGTAAAAACGTAGCCAATCACGAGGATGACAAACATTATTTAGTTATACTGCTGTGAACCGGCACACACACACGTGCTAGTCTCAACAGGAAGCTTGGTCTGAAGCCAGGCATAGAGGAAGACTCGTTTCATCAAAGGGATGGCCAAACCAGACCGGAGCCCTTGGGGGTGAGAGTAATTGGTTGGCTAGCCGCTGAGCCCACTGAACAGAAACTCCTCGTCAACTTCAGCTGATCTGCTGACCAAGTTAGCCATCAACTCTCAATCTGTTAATTCGCATAAGGAGACAAACAGCTGTGTACTCACCTAATTGTGCTTGCCGGGTTTGAGCTTTGGCTCTTTGGGCCGAGCAAAGTGTATTATAGTGCGTGTGTGTGTGTGTGTGTGTTTGTACTCACCGCACAACCCCCACAAGTTGTGCTTGTGGGGGTTGAGTTTCTGCTCTTTGGTCCCACTTCTCACCTGTCACTCTTCTGGTGTAAAAGTTCTACTGGTGTGTGTGTTTGGGGGGGAAGCGTGTGTGTGGGGAGGGGGGTTTGCCAACAAATAGTTTATGATACTTGAATGATATTGGTGAAAAAGAAAAATGAGGTATTATCTCTTAGTCAAAATATTATACATATCACATACGTTATTTTAATTTCTATCTCGTAATTTAAATTATATATTTAAACGTTATTTTAATTTCTATCTCGTAATTTAAATTATATATTTAAATGCATTGTTATGATGTCCATCTCTTAATGATAAAATTACTCTTCATCTCTTAACAAAAATAAGAGTTGGTTACTGTTTCTTAACAAAGAAAAGTCGATTACTCTACTGTCTCTTAACGAAGAAGAGTTGATAACTATCTCTTAACGAAGACACATAAGCACTCTAAGGACGTTACTTATATACTTATATCTTTACTTTATGAACTGGGAGCATTTTTTATTTGAACCAAAAATAGTTTTGCATCCTGGCTAAACTTAAAAAGACCGATTATTAAAACTCAATACCGTCAAACAAAGACAAAACAAGACAAAGCTTGAAATTCATGTATATGTGTTTGTCTCTTGAATATCTGCCCAAGAGAGAAATCCAGACGCTTGGGGCTAGCCTCACGAAACTTTACATGAGTATTTGTAATTGTATTGCGAATGTCATTTGGCTCTTAAAAAAGGATCGGCTCCTATTCCAATCTCATTGACTCCTATTAAGTCTTAAATAGGAGTACATTTCCAGAGAGTTTTCCCAAAATAATCAGCGCTACAGATGACGGATCTCCCAATCCTGAGCACTCTAGGGGCAAACTCTATGAGCAGGAACTGCGGCATGATCTCCCACACTACATTACCGAATGCCCAGTTATCAGACCATTCAGACCCGTTGGCATGAGGTACCTGGAGCTTTGCAATTACTTTATTTACTCTTGTGTTCTTGAAGATATCCTCATTTTGCACCTAAAATTTGCCAGTGCAGGGTACTGAACATATGGCCCTGTATGACTAACCATCCTGCGAAATGGGGACTTTTAGTATCACTGCTACGTTATTCATTCTTGTGTTCATGATATCCTCATAATGCACCCGGAGTCTGCCAGTGCAGACTGCTTATCACGTGCCTCTGTATGACTAACCATCCTATGTGATGGGGATTTTTTATCACCACATAGCTAGCTTTTTGACATACTCTACTCCCCCTTCATATAGTCTAGGGTAGCTGCACAAATGCAGATGTACCTAATGTGTTAATAACAAAAAAATCATAATATCTCGACCTACTACGTAATCACGACGGTTTTTATCTTTGCTACAACGTTGCATCAAACTATCAGATGTAAACAAAAAAGTTAAGATTATGGTGTGTGTGTTAGCTGGGACTGTACGTTCTGAGACAGGAACGGGAAGGGAGAGGAGGCGGGGTGAGGGGAGAGATTGGAAAAGAAAGATCGGGGGAAAATGGGAAAGGAGAGGAGGAGAGGGGAGAGTTAAACGAAGGAAGGGGAGAAAAGGAGAGGGCGAAGATGGAGGATTTCTGTGGAGAGAGATCGACAACAAAGGGGAGGGGGAAGGTTGAAAGGGCGGGAGATGTGGGAGAGGAGAAAAACTGGAACTGGATTGGGGAAAAGCGAAAAAAGTGAGAGAAGGGCGCGGTCTGGAGAAAGGGGTGGAGAGAGGGGTGTCGGGGAGAAGAAAGAGAGGAAAGCAGAAGAGGAGGAAGAGGAGAGAGAACAAATTACATGATTTAGGTAAGTATTGTGGGTTTTATGACATGGTCACCACGTGGAGAATACTAAGTTTTAATGAGGCTTCAATACTCATACTATACGCCACGGTGGCTACATTACTCATCATATATGCAACTGTGGGTTGATTACTCATCACATGAGCAACTGAAACTTGAGTACTCATCGCCTAAAAGACTGTGATCTGAGTACTCATAAATCGCGCAAGAAAATCTTGATTACTCATAAAATACGCAAGAAAAGCTTGATTACTCATCACATTCGAAACAAATTTTACACAGAAAGTGTCGTTACTATCAAATCTATTTTTAGCTGACAGTGTCTTCGTAACTACCAATACATTTCCTAAATGCCTTTCATCAGTGAGACTCGCTTGTAACCTCTCATCCTTGCAGTTATTCTGCCATGCCATGCACCTCATCTAAGCCGTTGTTAAAATATGCACTTCAATTTATTCTGAGATATTTACCATTCATTTACGGTTCGAACTACATCTTATCCTCGCCACTTTAAAATATATTGTCGTAAATCATCATGACAACTCTATTATTCATCATAAATTTCGCATGATTGTTCTATAATTCTATAATTTAGTCCCCGTCTTGCAAATTGCAGCTTCACATGCAACTTTTCCTCCTAATACACTTCTTTATCCGTCAAGTTTCTCTTCTCTTGGATAACTAAGTTATATATTTCCTTTCCACCATAAAAATAAATTTCAACTAAAGCTCACATCGCTACAAAAGGGTTGAAACAACGCTCATTCATGTCACATTACACAAATTTACAAAATATAAATACAAATACTCGTACCTTATCCAGTTATATTCAGTTGACATGAAATATATTTTTATTTACGTTCAGTGGCTCAGGCAAAGAGAGACATTATGTAAGATTAACAACGTGAGCCGGGATGCTTGGCATAGCTTCTGGCGCATTTCGGGGGCACAGAAACGTCGTCATCGCTATTCCCAGCAAAGATGCATTTATGTCTGGTAGTCATATTTTAATACCTCTCGGTGCTAGACTATTTTTTTAAGGAGCAAGGTGACTGATAAATAATTGCAGGTATTCATTTTTGTAGTATTAGGTTTAATTACTAATGCAATTATTATTAATTTCTGTTAACTTCGAAGTTTGTAAAACATAAATTAATATTTTCTGTTTAGTAATCTGAAGCAATGCTGAGATTTTGTATTTTTATGAAATACTATTGTGAAAATAATTTATTCACAAGATTTTGTCATTTTTTATGTGTCTGTAATGGTTTTCTACTTTTAGGGTGATAAAGAGTCGATACTATTCTGAGTGTGCAAATGGAACATCTACGGTATCTGGTGTTACATTGCCACGTAACGCACCTCCTGTTTGGTTGTGTATTTTGAGGAACGGACCTGCAGAAAAGTAAAATGGAAGAATGTAAATGACATTTGCTGAATATACACAAACCACCCACATTTCTTCTGTGTTGAAGAGTGCTCGTACGCCATTTAGTTAGGGACATTTATGCTTTTCACTAGATGTCCAACTTTATCTTGAATTTTGCTAATAATATTTAAAGACTGAGAAGAAAAATCCCAAGTTGGTAGTAGATATTTCAATCCGATCTGGGATTTAAAGAGTATATAGATAGCTAAGCATCTAAGTAATGCGCTACTCTCCGTAGAAAAGCTAATTCTCAGTGTATTTGGATGTAACATTTTTTACTTTCTTTTGTGAAGTTCTAATTGTCATCAACTTACACCCCCTAATATGGTAATTGATGGGTTTTATATATTTGTGTTTTGTGTCTAATCATATGACAGGATAATATATTAGGTGCCACCGTGAGATAGCCACCAGTTGGATTTTATATGGGGAAACAATAATTTGCCAATGTGGTCCTTAAAGTTAAGTTAATAGTTATTATTAATATTTTACATTATTATTATTGTTACTAAGAATTTTTCTAGAATCATTTTAATGTTATATGGCCAGCATAAATAAAGTTTTATTCTTGGGGCAACTTCGGTTAAATATAATTTCGTTGGCTTTTAACATCGGTGTCATTACAGTAAAATAATTATTAATCTCCACTCTGGCTTTCTATTGAGAAAGGTATATCACTAGTTTCAATAAATTCATTGATGCTGATATATAATGGATTCACTGTTGCTGGTGTACAAGTAAATCATCGGATGCTTGTATACAATATATTCACTGGTTTCAGGATTCCAATAGATCCACTGATGCTGGTAAACAATAGATTCGCCGATGCTTAGCTATGTAAACATAAAACATACGAACGAATAAATATAACTGTAGGAGGCCTAATGCCTCATGCAAGGCAGATCCCATATATATATATATATATATATATATATATATATATATATATATATATATATATATATATATATATATATATATATATATATGCAAACAAGCCTGAATGGTCCCCCAGGACTAGATACAACTGAAAACTCACACCCCAGAAGTGACTCGAACCAATACTCCCAGGAGCAATGCAACTGGTATGTACAGGGACGCCTTAAACCACTTGACCATCACGACCGGACATAAGGAAGTGATAGCCGAGGCTATATGAACCACTTCCCCGCCGGCACTCGGATGGTAATCTTGAGCATAGCATTTTATCAAATCACTTCATTTTTGGGGGCAACACGTGAGGAACACAAATGCAAACAAGCCTGAATGGTCCCCAGGACTAGATACAACTGAAAACTCACACCCCAGAAGTGACTCGAACCCATACTCCCAGGAGCAACGCAACTGGTATGTACGGGGACGCCTTAAACCACTTGACCATTTGTGTTCCTCACGTGTTGCCCCAAAAAATGAGGTGATTTGATAAAATGCTATGCCCAAGATTACCATCCGAGTGCCGGCGGGGAAGTGGTTCATATAGCCTCGGCTATCACTTCCTTATGTCCGGTCGTGATGGTCAAGTGGTTTAAGGCGTCCCTGTACATACCAGTTGCGTTGCTCCTGGGAGTATGGGTTCGAGTCACTTCTGGGGTGTGAGTTTTCAGTTGTATCTAGTCCTGGGGACCATTCAGGCTTGTTTGCATTTGTGTTCCTCACGTGTTGCCCCAAAAAATGAGGTGATTTGATAAAATGCTATGCCCAAGATTACCATCCGAGTGCCGGCGGGGAAGTGGTTCATATAGCCTCGGCTATCACTTCCTTATGTCCGGTCGTGATGGTCAAGTGGTTTAAGGCGTCCCTGTACATACCAGTTGCGTTGCTCCTGGGAGTATGGGTTCGAGTCACTTCTGGGGTGTGAGTTTTCAGTTGTATCTAGTCCTGGGGACCATTCAGGCTTGTTTGCATTTGTGTTCCTCACGTGTTGCCCCAAAAAATGAGGTGATTTGATAAAATGCTATGCCCAAGATTACCATCCGAGTGCCGGCGGGGAAGTGGTTCATATAGCCTCGGCTATCACTTCCTTATGTCCGGTCGTGATGGTCAAGTGGTTTAAGGCGTCCCTGTACATACCAGTTGCGTTGCTCCTGGGAGTATGGGTTCGAGTCACTTCTGGGGTGTGAGTTTTCAGTTGTATCTAGTCCTGGGGACCATTCAGGCTTGTTTGCATTTGTGTTCCTCACGTGTTGCCCCAAAAAATGAGGTGATTTGATAAAATGCTATGCCCAAGATTACCATCCGAGTGCCGGCGGGGAAGTGGTTCATATAGCCTCGGCTATCACTTCCTTATGTCCGGTCGTGATGGTCAAGTGGTTTAAGGCGTCCCTGTACATACCAGTTGCGTTGCTCCTGGGAGTATGGGTTCGAGTCACTTCTGGGGTGTGAGTTTTCAGTTGTATCTAGTCCTGGGGACCATTCAGGCTTGTTTGCATTTGTGTTCCTCACGTGTTGCCCCAAAAAATGAGGTGATTTGATAAAATGCTATGCCCAAGATTACCATCCGAGTGCCGGCGGGGAAGTGGTTCATATAGCCTCGGCTATCACTTCCTTATGTCCGGTCGTGATGGTCAAGTGGTTTAAGGCGTCCCTGTACATACCAGTTGCGTTGCTCCTGGGAGTATGGGTTCGAGTCACTTCTGGGGTGTGAGTTTTCAGTTGTATCTAGTCCTGGGGACCATTCAGGCTTGTTTGCATATATATATATATATATATATATATATATATATATAATATATATATATATATATATATATATATATATATACCCAACACTCCTTCATTCATATTTCTAACCTGCGTTTGAATCAATCCTGCAATCCAACTCCTATTATACAGCTCGGTAATTCTTTCATAAGTGTACCACCCTATTCCCAATACACAACTTTAAACCTGTTATGCGAACCGTTCCGCTAATAAAGAGTGGCTTTTCAACTGGGAAAAATACGTGGATAGAGCTTAAACACGATTATACCGATTTGAAAACCGGCTTACAACAGGGACATGCTTACAAACCGGTTTATGCGGTTACCATTATCGACTCGTATAAAACGCTAGTAATAAATAGTGTTGGTTTTGCCCTTATGAAAAAGTGCATTTGTGCATCATAAGAGCATAGAATTATTTACCTGATGACGTCCCCGGAGGAGGAATAGTTTAACATATTAGAAAGAAATAACAAAATAACTCGAACGTCTCCATTTGTTGACTCGGTGGCACAGCACCATCAACGAATACAAATTTCAGTCTCAGATGAATATTATGATAATTATTTGAGATAAAGTGTTTTATTAACTTTTAAGGACAGTTATTTCCTTCTTCCGATTTGGTCTGCTGTAATCTGATTAGTTATATGGAATTCTGAGGAATCGCCCTGGAACATATGCATTATTTATTAATTATTTTATTAAACAGAGGACGAATCAATCATGACTTTGGAAAAGCTGAGCATCGAATTACCATCTATTCATGACTTCTAAAGCAATGCCAGGACATCTAACATTCTTTCAGGTGCCTCTGAGAGCGCTGAAAGGTCGTACATGGATTATAAAAAAGACGTCTTTCTATATTGGTCACAACCTTCGGGAAGCTTGCGAATGCATAAAAGGTGGGAATAGGGAATCAATGAACCTGATCAAAGGGTAGTTGACGCGCGATGTATTGTCGAGAAATTCTTACATTTGGATTCCACGTTTTGTTTTCGTTTAGCGCTATCCCCCCCCCCCCCACACACACTATTAGAGTGTAGAAAGGTGCATTATATTACGTGACAGACCTTTAGTAAAACGACATAGCCTCACACAACACAAAGGTTTACACAGTGCTCGCTTTCACACACACACGACATTTCAACTTTAGTCACGAGTCCTGAACCATGACGTGCAGCGAGGCCTGGGAACCACGACATGCAGAGGCCTAATACCGACCTGAATCCCAACATGAAGGGAATCTTTTAAGAGCCCACTGAACCTTAACTTGTAACACGACACACCCATTGTACCCCACATATAACAAGTCCTCGTGGCCTCGATCTTTTGTTTATTTCCATTCAGTACCCAGGTCGTATCTTAGCACTTAACGCCTAACTCAAACTTTTCGTCTGGAGAGCGTTGGTTCCAGAGGGGAATAACAACAGGGTGGTAGTGTGGCGAAGCCAGTGGCACTTGGGTTGTGAATTAGGATCGAACAAACATTCTTTGCGAATATTCTTGGAGCGCCCAACAAGGATATCCGCATAAAACAAAGTGAGATAGCGAGAGAATAAATATTTTGGCAGCGCTCAAGTCAGAGAATATACAAATATTTTCCCCATGGTGTGTACTGTTTCCCTGCTTGTACAGCAGAGTTTTGTTTCAGAAGAAAGCTCCGCCATGGCCTTTTATTAAGCCAAGGAGTTTTGTTGGACTATTTCATATATGGTAAAATTTAATATATTTAAAGTTGTATTGACATTTTGAAAATGCGTTGATTATAACTGTAGAGCAGATTGATGTAAAAACAAGATTAAAGGGTGTTCTTTTTAATTAGATTTCAGAGCAGGTGTTTAATGAGCCGTTTGAGAGCACAGTATTTAAGAACACGACAGCTACACGACCGCTCCACAATATCATTAAACAAGGCAAACACGTGAACCATTACCAACTAACCTCAAACTTAATGAGCCGCAACGAAACTGCACTGATAATCAAATATTTTTAACGAGTATTAAAGAAATAAGTGTTAGTAATATTTTTTTAAGTATTACAATAATATCCTACATTATTTACGAAACGGAAAATAATACTTTGAATTGTGCTTAATCAATGTGATTCTCCAACTACAACACAACTTTAAAGGTAAAAAAAAGTTTTAAGAAGAATATGACACAATGAGAAACTCAAATGCATATTCTTTGTCAATGTTTTAGTCTTACGTGTGAAACAAGCGAGTTTTAAGTGGATGAGGATACCTTGAGGTGCTTCCGGGACTTAGCGTCCCCGCGGCCCGGTCATCGACCAGGCCTCCTGAGATATATGAGTGTCATATATCCATCTGTTATTCATCATAAATTGGTAGATTCTATCTCCACCACAACTACAACCACAGCCTGTAGCACCATAACAATATTTCCCCAACTCCTGAAACATTCAGCGTCACAACGATTACCTCTTGCTCTTAAAATGTTCTCGTAACCGACGTTTTTCTGTCTTGGTTCCTGCCTCTCGCCGGCCCAAGTGGTTATGACTTCCACGACTCGTTACATCTGCCCATCAAGTGTCGTTTAACTCGCGGCTACCTTCTTGTGCTGGTAAAAAACAGTCACCTTGCGGTCTTCGTCCTCCGCTTGCAAAATGACCAAGATTACTGTTGCTAACATATTCCGCAGAGGAATGTCTTGACATGTTGACTATATTAATGCTTATCCAATATGCAAGATCATCGACATTCTCGAAATGTAAAGTCAAACTCGAACTCTGTTCCGATTACTTCTCTACTTTCCAAAGTTTATTTTACAACTTGTGATGGGCTTCATTAATTTGTCTAAGTTACACTTGAAACCCTCAGTTGCAAAGAGGTAGTAAAACTGTAAATCAAAACAAAAATATGTATACATATTTATGTTAAGGAAAATGTGGGAGGAGATAACTGGATCCTGCATTTTCATTAGTCGCCAGGGGTGGTGGGTGGATCATCAACTGGCAGTTCTCTCCTGGTCGTACTGCTGGAAGAACGAATTGTAATTTTGAGCCAGCTGTTGCCAATCAGATGAGTGTACTTAATGTAAAGTGCTTCTGTAATATACAGTCACTTGGTGTCGTTCTGCCTGTCGATTATTACGACGTTGCCGATCATGATCTATGAAGATGAACGTATGAAGATGTTTTAGTCAGTTGAAACTATCATATCCTTATCTGCTATTTACATATCAAGACATACGTCATCCTTCAAATACAGCTTTATGTTTCTGTTGCATATTTCGTTCTAGTCTTAGAAAATAGAAAATCCCAAATATCAATGTTATAGAAGACCCGATCATTAACATATATATATTTAGAAGATCAAAACAAAAGTGTTTTTTGCCGCTTAGAGCAAAGAAAAGACGCTTTTGCATACAGTTTTCCTTCGTTTACAAACAAGGTCAACCTTCTCAGGACATGCAGATATCACCTGTGAGATAATATCTTGGGAATCCCTTAGGAATCATTCATAAAACACAATAATCTTTAGCAGGATTCCTCTGTACTTAATTAAACGATGTAAATTCCTCACAAATACCATACTCGCTCTTACTTATCTGCAATATATCTTTCAGAGATCTTGCCAGACAATTGCTAATCTAACCAATTCTGAGGAAGATAATATTTTAGAATACTGAGCTACAGAGATGGGTTCATCCCTCAACGTCATGGTTGATGAAGACGGCCAGGTGGAGGTGATGTTTCAACACCGTCCATCTGCTCACTAATATATTTCCTTTTGTTGAATTGCTTACGTTGTAGCTCATATCAGGGTGGAAGCAAACTTTAAATTTCAAGAAATGTGGTGTTTGGTGTGTATCGTGTATGTAAATCTCTTGTATGTGCATGTGTGTGATAAATATCATTGAATGCTTGAGGTTTATCATGTTTGTTTATCCTCGTACATATAAATACTAAGTTAGGCCAATAACTCCGAATGTTAGGCTTATGATTGTTCCTTTAAGCCTAAAATCAGTTTAAACCAATTTCATGGTTTTTCTTGCAAGTGAAGAACTTAAGGTGAACACGTTATTGTTCTCGTCAGGGGGCCCCCCAAATAGAGTAACCCCCGTCTACATGCTCTATATTACGGTATTCAGTCATGTCACAACATTAATTCTAAGACACTTTAATAATGAGTGAATATCCGGGTGGTGTAAGTCACTAATGTTTATAATTTTTTGTACCATGTAGCGTGAGTATGACAACTCCATTCATAAATGATTCAAGTACCTGAGCGAGCAGAATGTTATATTTGAGGTTACACTCCCAAGAATGACCCTTTATCCAGTTACATTAGCCTAGAAAGACCATTTATATGGTTACATTACCCTAGATTGCCCATCTGCATAGTTATATTTGCCTATAATGACCACTTATACGGTTACATTTGCTTAGAATAACATTTATATTACTAAAATGGCCAATCAATTATGATAAAAGCCCATAATGGTTACAAATGTGGTTTCTTTCACTTTACAATCATAAGTACATAAGAACATAAGATAAAGGAAACTGCAGAGGGCCTATTGGCCCATATGAGGCAGCTCCTATTTATAACCACCCAATCCCACTCATATACATCAATGTAGAGAAGTTCGCTCTCGAATAATAACACAAATACTGTTCCAAAAAGCAAGCATATTGATGATATATTTGCCGAAACATGAAGAGAAACATTATTTCTAGTTTTGGAATCGGATTACTAAACCTTCAATGTCCCGCAACGCACGTGTTTCATTGTATAATTTCGTCAGCTGGAAAGCAGCTTTATTTAATATTCCATCGGGATTGCAAGGGCGAGCGACACAGAATGCATCAGGATTGCATGACACACCATATGTTTTTGTTTTAAAACAAAAATACCTTTCAAACACAAAGTTAACATTTATTAAATGCTTATTAGAAACAACAGATTTCTGGCAGTTTCCTGAAGCATTTCATTCTCTTATTTAGCGTTTTTTTCGTATTCATATTAGCACATTATTCTTTTCCGTCTTTTATTATTATCAATACTATGAGAATTAATATTGTTATTATTACTATTATTATTAGTAGTAGTAGTAGTGGTAGAAATAATATGTGGTGATAATTGTTATTATATCATGATTCCGTATCCCTTAACTAGTATTCCTCCGCTCTGTATAAAGTAGATAAAGTATATTCTGTGTTTTTCAATAATTACTGACTTGATATATTATAAATCTGTAACACTATAACTGAACACTATGACGCCTGAACGATTCGAACCTGGTCTGCCTGTGTACCATAGCCCTGGCAGTCCCGTACTGTAGACAATCGCTTTCTGAAGGAGGGAGTGGTTGTGACGAGATCTGTGGGGATATGCATTCTGTGCACTGTATGTAGTACGACAGAAGAGCCAGATCTCTTCCGTAGTGGAGAATCTGAATGAACGACACTGAAACGGGTGTATTATAAGCGTCGATTTCACACTTCCAGCCACATCATCATTTGCGTATACCCTATATACCAAATTCCATATAATGTTTTTTATCTAGCCATCTGGCTTCACCGCACTTCACACCCTCAAGGACAAACTTCTATACAAGGGGAATAAATGTGACCATCACGCAGACTATCTCTGCGTGGGTAGAACCATTTCGCCGTTCCTATCACCCAAAGTACACAATATTACGAAACTCGTTTAGGAGGGAGCTTGGTCATCACAACTGATGGTCACTCCAATCACTCGAGCATCTCGTAAATTGATGGCTTTTGGCACATATTTAAAGTACTATACTAGAACTAAAACAAAATTATTATAAACACCAAATACAAATCATGAATATATGGTTAAAATAAATAAGTGTTTAGCTGTCTAAATCAAACGTAATTTTTTGGGATTAACGAATAACATTATTAGCAATTTGTTTCATTATTATATATTTTCTTTTTCATATTTCTCGTTAAATTAACGTCTAGTTTGGAATCTAGCACTGAACCTTCTCTGTGCTGTTTCCTGTAATTTTAATAAATACTGTTGTGTTATTAACCAATCATAAGGTTTTAGAATTGCTCAAGTGTCAATATGTTTTGGTCACCAGTTTCTAATATACGTTCCTTAATTTTGCACAAACCATTAATATTTATATTATTATTATTATTGCTGTTTTTGTTATTGGTAGTTTACATGGATAGGGGCATGCCTCTCTCGTAAACATCAAGGCACGTGCAGAATCATCATACCTACTGTTAGTGTACAGCGAAATCATTTACATTTATGTGGAGCGATTTCCATGTATATAAATCATTAAAGCTCAACTACACAGAACACGCCCACTCTAGCTTCATTCATTTCAGTTTCCAATGTGAATTCTAAATGCTAGTTACTATTGGAAAACATACATTAAACTATATTGTGTGTATAGTACTTCAAATTTTATGGGTAACTTTCCACACCAATCATTGCAGAAAATTTTATGCTGATATAATGTAATCAGTTTTTATTTTTAGTATGTAATTTATCTTACTGGAGCATCCCGGCGCTCTGACTCCAAAAAAAACAATTCATTTGTAATCTTCATGAGAGTTAATGAAGCTTGTTTTCGTTATTATTTTTTAAAGGTTTCGGCCTCTGCCGGGGATCGTACCCAGGCCCATAGGACTACGACCTCAGAGCGCTGTCCACTCTGCCCCGAGACCCCATCAATGTGTGTGTGTGCGCCTGTTTATATGAGTGAATCTGAAGCTCATTCTCAAAGGAAATATTTAAAATTCTTTTTTCTCCAGATTATATGCACGAGAAAATACACAATTGACTTGGATTCTTGCGCTCCGTGACCTTCTTCAGCCTGGAATGAGAGCTCAAGTATGGCTTGAAGCAGAGAATGCTGATCTCTAAAGACAGGTGAATGGTGCAATGCAACGCCAGGCGCTCTCGAGCAATAGCCGCCAACCGGTGGTGCTTCGCGAGACAATTTTACTTGGGTATTGTATGTAACTGTGTATTTTCTTTAACTGTTATATTTAATGTCATCAAATAGTTTGACTTTAACAAGTATCATTTGTTGTTTGGTAGACCACGTGATTCATATTAGTGGTCCGCGGGATTTTAAATTATGAATTGGGTGATCCGTCAGCTCCGAAAGGTTGGCGACCTTTACTCTGGAGGATGTCTGGCACGCGAAGTGATGCAGCCTGATAATGCTGAGAATTAGTCTGATAATGCTGAGAGTTAGCATAAGCATTTATCTCAAGCCTTCTGATCAAATTCCAAATTGCTATCTGCATTTCAGGTTATACTGGCGAGAGAGATATATGTAAATATATTATATATACATATTCATATATTAGACAGACAGAAACAGAGACAAAGATGATATGTGTAAATGCAAGAACTGGAACAGGTCTTGAACATTTAAAGCTTTATTGTCAACGAATCGATATACGTTTACATCATCTTCATGTACACATAAAGAACTTAACAAATTATAGCCACTAAAATATTTTTAAAACTGAGAGAATTATAAACGAACGAAAGAATGCAAAAATACATAAAAATCAAAGATTACAAAACTGTTTTATTCAATAACAAATGTAGAGCAAGACGTCCTAGAGAAAAAAAACAAGTTCGATACAAAATAACATAATCCATTTATTGATATACAAGTTCAGTCGACTTTCTACACACTTCGCGATAACTGTGCTATTCCAGCTTGCCCAAGCCATCGATGAAATCACTATGTTGATGTCTCCGGGATAGTAGCGAGCGTATTATTGGATGCTTGTTGGTCTAACCACCTTTTAGTACAAAGCATGAATAGCAGCAGCCTGTGTTATTTACTTAATGATTACAAATGTACATTAGCCACTGGAAAGCTGACTGTAATGTATATTTATTGATATTATTGGTTTCGCATTTGGTTTGTGTGTCATGTGGTGGAGAGCAACGATTTAATATTTGTAATCCATGTACTGTGATATAGTGACGGTTGCTAATGGATGAAGTTTGATTATGTGGTTCTGGATAACCCATAGAGCAAACGGCAAGTCACAATAACGGAGCTGAATATTAGACACCCATCCCACAAATCTGAAAATAAGGAATTGATCATGTTTCTGTCCGTCCTGGACCATTATCAAATCCAGGATGGACCGAAACTTCGTTAATTCTTAATATTCAGATTTATGGGATGATGCCTAACCCAGAAAGCAGCTATAATTAAGCAGTGAATAATTGTTTTTGGACAAATGACAGCTTGGATACATGTGCATGATTCTAAAAAATATCATGTATTTTATAATTTATTGCGATACAAATGTAATAGTAACTAAATTCTTACTAAATTTATACTTAATAACAGCCTATACTTACCAGTATAGGATGTTATTATTTTAGATGAATATATTAATAACGGATTTGGAATTTTTAAAAACTATGTTACTGTAAATAATATATGTTTGTAATGATCAGAATTTGGCTAGAATAATTTTTTATAACGTGTTAATTTTCTTGACATTTTGTAAACAAAGTTCATTAAAAATGTCCAACCCTTTGTGAATAACGTCATTGGGTCACTGATAATTTGTTAAAGCTAGGAAAATAATCTGTGTATCTAAGTATCTTCTATCCAATAATTAGTAACATCTCTAAAGAAAATATTTCAGGCCTAGTACATTAAGACCATTTCAACCATTAACTCATTGGAGAACATTGATCACTATTATTTGAACTTCGAACACACACACACACACACACACACACACACACACACACACACACACACACACACACACACACACACACACACACACCGTGAAACTTTGTGTATCAGAACAATAATTAGTAAAACAACCAGGTAATATTGTTATTCTTGTCCAAGATGGCTAGGGAGGGACAACTGGGCCCCTAATCCATAACTATTCGCCTCGGCTTCCCAGTAGGAATAGGGGAATTGGTTGAAAACCGTCTATTGGATCATATTCCAATGAAAACTGGTAAGGGAAGGCTTACCTTAAGTTTTGAGAAAGGAAAGCTTTAAAACTGATAACACTGGTCAAAATTTGTCTACTCCTGGTCCCTCCTGTGTAAAAAATATATCATATGACAACACCGGTGAGAAAACGTCCAGCTCAGCTGCCGAGAGGAGATAAGCACCCTGCAAACTGTGCAGGCTGCTTATCTTAGGCTGCAATTTGCAGACTGTAAATTATTAAACTCAGCTGTGCTAAGTTAAATAATACAGAACCATATATACATATACGTAATATATATATATGAATAAGAGAGACCATATGTCTTAAAATATACCCCTTACATATCGGTTCACTTAACTGAAAAGTTTTCCGTCGCTTCGAATGTCTCATTTTTTAGGTTTTTATTAAAATATATATTCAATTTATTCTATTTCATTTTGTCTAAGTGTTAGATACCAGCGGTCACTATTCATAGTATATTCCTTTATCAATGCCCCAGCAGAAGGTCTTATCACCACCCCCTCCCTGCCCGTAAAGACAAGGATCAACTGCATTGATCATAAACACATTTTCCAAACATTTAATGCCTGCATCAGCTGCGTTATTTTCAAGACTTTAGCTGCAAAAACTTAATCATTAAGCATATTAAGACTTAATCATTAAGCATATGACATAATAAAGACTTAATTATTAAGCATATTTTTACAATGTCGACAATACAAATGCAAAATAATGTAACCAATAATATATCCAAAATCATATCTTTAGAGCGAATATTTTTTTTCACATTTAATAAGTAGATAAATGAAATTGAATAATCGATTGCTGCTGATTTTGAAGCTCATATATAAATTAAATAATTATGTAAATAAACAGCTTTTATATAACTGAAGAGCGTTTATACAACTAAACTGCTTTTACATACTGAACAGCAACTTTTATACAGACATGGACAGCACATCAAATGTGAACAGGACCCCATCTGTTATCGTATCTAATAAATCAGGTTCAGCATATTGATGTCAGTACACCATCTGGCGTGAGATTTATCGCGTGTTTGATCATGCCGGTGAACCATTTATCAGGATACACTATAGACTGTCCGTATCTTAAAACAACATACATAATGCAGTTACATTCTCAAGTCGAATCTGAAATATTTTGCATCACTCACAATTTGACACTATGGCCATATAGAACACCCGACACTATCATCAGTCATATTGGTAAGGGAATCGACCAGTTAAATGCGACTTATTAGTAACATTTAAACCCTCGTAATATTAACGTGTTCTTTGAATCGTCCTCGACAGGTCACGCGGGTTGGTCGAGTTCTTATGATCTGGGTTAGATAAATCAGTTGTATTTTTTTTACCGAGAGGCAGATCGAGAGAACAAGCTGCAACTTTAATACATACACTTGTGTTTTGCATCGTATTAAATGCAGACTTAACACTTGCAACGTTTGTCAAGAGCACTCTTGCAAAACTGTAAAATATTAAATACCAGTAAGTGATGAGTAATGGTATTAACACACGTAAAAATTGACGTAGATATTGGGTAAATGCTCAACAAAACTAATTACTTTATTTTAGGCGAAACTTTAGGATTCATAGTAAGATTTGTGTGTGTGTAATATAAAGAAATAATTCATTCGTATACCGGATAATTTTATTAAATCTTTACTTTTCAAGAAATAAACCCATTTTCTGCAGCAGCAACAATTCCAACATGAGTAAAAACCATCAAGCAAAGACAGTACAACAATCGCAACAACAATAATCATAACAACAACAATCCCAACATAAATAACACCTGGAATAACTCCAGAAACAAACTCCATCAGCCCCCAACAACAATCTCAACATGGGTAATACCATCCACAAAAGGCAATATATTGCCGGTATGAACTTCCTGTATACCAAAATATAATATGCAAATCCACTCTCTCACCCCCACTACCACCTCCCGTCTACCGACCCCCACCCAACCCCCAAATGCTCCTCCTCTTCCTCCTTGTTTCCCTCAGCAACTATATAGATTTAGAAGTTGTTGCCATGGAGATACTTAGACTTTGATACTTACATACTTTGTACTGAGGTAACTACCCTTCCCTAAAGAAGGATAACGTGAAAACTTCGCTTGCCCAACGTATACTGACGTGATAACTCCCTTACTCAGAGTATAATGACGTGATAACGCCCCTGTCCAGAGTATAATGACGTGATAACTCCCCTACCCAGAGACTAATGACGTGACAACTCCCCTGTCCAGAGTATAATACGTGATAACTCCCCTGTCCAGAGTATAATGACGTGATAACTCCCCTATCCAGAGTATAATGACGTGATAAGTCCCCTGTCCAGAGTATAATGACGTGACAACTCACCCACAGTATAATTGTGGAAAACGTGCTGAAACAAAAACGATACAACCTCACAACAGCTAAAAAAAATCTAGTATATAAAGCACAACGTATACACAACGTCTTATTAACGTTGCAAGATCGTTAATATTGTTGTAACAAGATAAAAACGCTGTTGTTTCCACTGTTTACAGACCGTCCATCATCAAGTCCCGTGAACAGATAAGTTTTGTGTTGGCCTTAACGCTTCGGGAGGTTATTAAGACAACACAACAGCTTACTGACCACCCAGCATGTATACTTTACCCCTGAAAGTATACAGCATATACATATATATATATATATAATTTTTCTTTTTAATTTTTATATTTTATATAGTAATTTATATATATTAATTTGTATATATAAGTATACAGTATATATAATTTTTCTTACCATAGTCCAGGACTAAATAAGTATACTCTCATTGGATATACACCACCTGATCAACCAGACTGTGACTCATACGACAGGCTGCGAGCAGACACATCGAACAACCTGTTTTTCAGACCAGCAACCAAGAAGTCTGGTCAGAAACTGGGCCGCGGGGACATTGATCCTCGGAATCATCAAAAAGGTAAACACCGGTGTATATATCCCGTGCCTTCCTCCTCTTTGTCAGGTCAGAAACCAAGTTCATTAGGAGTCACGTCTTGAAGACTACCTCCTACCCAGACATATATATATATATATATATATATATATATATATATATATATATATATATATATAGTAACCTATGTAAATCCCAAGCATTAGACTCGAGGAAATTTCAAACACTTGGACTGGACACAAAAAATTGTGGACGGTCTCGCTTATCGCGGGTCGGGGTTCAATCCTTGACATCCATGTGGTTGGGTACTATTCCTTTATTCCTTCGTCCTATCCTTAGCGCTTTCACATAATAATTACTTTACTCAAATAATCCCTTGAATTTCCCCCTTCTCGTTGCATCGCTTTGTTTTAAGGGGGCGGGTCTCCTGTTATAACAGGGAACAGAACGCAAACATTACTAGTCGCTGCGTTTTAGGAGGTTATTGGTAAATTTGCTGGTCTTCCTCCTCATTCGAGATCATGAAGGAAATACTGCAACATTTTTTATCAGTTGACAAGCCACGAGGCCTTAATGTTCGTCCCGAAAAAAAACTGCACCTAATCAAGGCTTCATTTTCTTTTTTTTTCTTTTTTTGTGGTGCAAAATATATGCTAATAAAGTTGAACATTCCTAATGAAACAAGGTCAGAATGTAAACACAGTGATGAGCTACACACAACATAGAAGTAAGTCCAAGCTAAAATTAAATAAGTTAAATACAAAATGAAATAGTTTTACGATACCTGTAAAGTCATGTCTTGTCTGACGTTCGTAATGAAAGTGAAGGCAATGCTGGAGATGAGTGTGTCGATGAAGGTGAGTATGCATGAGGATTTTGTCGATCTTTATCTCGGTGAAGAAGATTTTTACCTTAACAATTACGACTATAACATTCACGATTATATTGATTGTATCAGTGACATAAGAATAATATTGCTGAAAAAATACAATTTAAATGATGATGTCGAGAAACAATTAGATATGATTAAATAACCATCAATGTGAGGCACAGTTAGGATTGTATAACAATCCCGTACAGTAAACCTGGGCTTTGGGATTTATTATGAGAGAACCTCCGATGTTGAAGAATTCTGTATTAGCGTCATTTACGAGAAAGATACTTCGAAAGTTTAAGATCTAAAGAGCCAAGGAAGCGTGCACTAAAGAGACACTATCTTGGTAATGCTACCCACAGCAGCATGAAGAGAAGCTTCCTAACCAGCAAGATGGAAAAAAACTGAAAAAATACAAAATCAGAGGTAGCAAAAGAAGGGTTAAGCATATACTTAGAGAGGCCAAATATGATGCTTAGTAGGCTCTTAAATTTTATAATTTACGTAGAGAACAACAATAAATACTAAATCTGAAAATTAAAATAGATGGTAATGGCAGGGTCACCAAACAATAGCTGAATGAAACCTAAGTCAAAATGTTTCCTCCTCTGTATTCTATTTATTAATTTGTCGATATATTTTCTCTTGAGAGTCCATCCACTTAGACTGGTCGATACAGAAAAGACCTCGTTTCAGGCAGGTCCGCATTCGGTCTCCGATAGTCTAAGTGGTTTATCACCATTCCATCACTCCCTATCCTATTTTCCCGGTTCAATGGGTCATATAATCAAACTGACTTACCGCTTTCTCATGATAATTACTCGAAATTGTCTCACTCTCTCTGAGAGACCCACACAGTAGTTGATATAATCAAAGATACATAACTGGACCACAGTTCATAATGGTTCAAGAACAAGAATATGAAGACAAGAGAATAGGGTGGAAAGGAATAACACGTTGGAAACGACGTGTAGGTGAGCACGTGTATGCGCGCTAACATACATAACAATGGACGATCGTGTGTAAACACATTTTTTCTTACCCTTCCATTTTCTCCTGCTCTGAAGGCAATGCAAATTGTGGAAATGGGAAAGCCATTGCAAGCGCACAAAAGATACTGTCGTGTGTGTGTGTGTATGTGTGTGTGTGTGTATGTGTGTGTGTGTGTGTATGTGTGTGTGTGTGTGTGTGGTGTGTGTGTGTGTGTGTGTGTGTGTGTGTGTGTGTGTGTGTGTGTGTGTGTATTCACTCAGTTGTGTTTGCGGGGTTCGAGCTTCTGCTCTTTGGTTCCGCCTCCCAGCTGTCAGTCAACAGCTGTACAGATTCCTGAAGCGTGTGTGTGTTTGTGTTAGTATATATTATATATATATATATATATATATATATATATATATATATATATATATATTATATATATATGTATCTTATAATATAATTTTCTCTGCAGACATTTGTATGCGCATCACACACATAAAATTATAAACTTTATAATTTTCACAATACCGAACTCGAGATCGGAAAAAAACATCATAACGTCCACCTTTGAAAAGATATTTTTCGATTTTCTTTTCAAGGTTATAAAATATTTGACTTAAAACAATAACTTATTTTTCCTATATTAAATTATTCAGATGAAGCGATGCTCAGTTTAATTAAGCTTCTCTGTTGTCTGGTGCGTAATCCTGAGGCCATGATTGCATTTCATTATGAGAAGCAATACAAGTGTAATTCATCCCATTTATCAAAGGCTATTAATCTAAATTGCTATGAAAAATGTGTCTGTGATCTTTTAAACCATTTCACACCACATTATTTGTATTCCCAACCGGTACGTGGAGAAGCAAATATGGAATTTTTCTTTAATCTTCAAAAAGGTATTAACAAATATTTAGTTTTCAGATTTAATGTCTTCTTCTTAGCTGATACAAGGCCGTAGAGGCGTTGAGTAATATCCCTACAATCCAGTCATTTGGCTTACGCCGGGAGAGATCTCGTTAGTTTATTGGGCGCCTCAACCTCCTTGTCCGCCTCCAGCAATCTTCGAATCCAATTTTCAGGAGCAGCATCAATCTACTTGAGGTCTGACTTATTTTCAGGGAAATTTGACCTCGTTTGTAACTTTTTATGTACCTTTGGTGCTCTAAAAAAAAAGTTTTAGACGACCTAAGGCTGTACACATAACTGTTACAGATTATTACGTTTTAATATTTATTCTAGTGGGTTTGGCGCAATTATTACAAGATATCTGAAGTCCTTGAAGATATATCTAAAGCAGAGTGTGTGTATGCATAGACGCGTAGCTGGTTCCTTGACTTTCCTAAGATAATTATTTCCCAGTGTAACAACTGTGTTTTTAAGCCGGCTTGGAAAACACCTTTCAGGGCTGCCAAAATAAACACAGGAAACAACAGCAGTCAATATATAACAAAAGAATTTCGCTTTTATCCTTCCTTTTAAGTCCTTTTTTCTAGACTTATTCTGAGAATTATGTTAAGTTACTTTTTTTTATAAGACTTTCTTATATATATTACTGCTTTATTTATAAAGTATTCTTAACAAGAAAAATTATCCAGAACTAAGGCTGTTTCATAGAGTCTGAATTAACGTAAACGGTGAAAGATGGAGCCGAGTTTGAGAAGCAAAATCAAGGAAGTCTGGCTGGTGAAAACAAAGAATCTACATCGAGTCATGTTAAAGGATGTAGGGGAGAGGAAACAACCACCAAGGGGTGATTCACATCTCGAAGAATACACTGAAGAAATGTGACTTACAGGAAAGTCTTACGCAATGACGGAGAGCCATCACGCGGTGATAGGGGGATGGGCATCACACGATGAGTGAAGGTTATTTTACAAAGACGGAAGGTCATGACAGTGACTGAAGGGAGGTCATGACGAGATAAACGAGTGGAGGTCATGACGAGATGAATGAACGAAATGTTATCCAACGATAACTGAGGGAAAATGAGAGACGTGGGTTAGAGTCAGCAGTCATTTTAAGATAAGGTTCTAAGGTTTGTTGGGCATTATTGGGTTCTAAGGTTTATCACTGCGCATAACGCCGAGAGCAAATAAGACTTTGATTTCCTTCACAATAAATTAAATACCGAGTCGTCTGTATATATCGCAAAAGAAACAATAAAACAAAATTCATTTGACCAGAGGTCAAACATTACGGAGCTATATTTTTTTCGAACTTGGAATCCAAATGAATAAATATTTATTGTATTAAATTAAGTAAATTTGCTTAAACGATATTTTTTACAGAAATACTAGACGTAACTGTCATGCAAATTAATGTTGCCTATATAAACGTAGTATTGGCACCCGGGTCATTATAAACTTGCAGCAATTTCTACCTGGGAAGACGATGGCAGGTCACATTTGCGGCTGCGAAAATACAGGCGATGATGATAACTAGACAGCCAATATAAATAACTATGATTGAAGTCACATATATATATATATATATATATATATATATATATATATATATATATATATATATATATATACCTCCTTCCCTTTAATTTACCCAATTTATACCCATTGTTTCGTGTTCTATCTTGTGTTGAAAGTTTTGTTCACACTCATCCAAAACTGTTGTAACATATCACCTCACCCCAGCTGGTTATAAAATGAAGCCGTTTAATTATAGTATATAGAACTCTGTTTAGTGTTTGCAGGTTATGTTGTGTGTGTGTAAACTAAAGTCTTAAAAAGTAATAAGTTATTACGAAACGCGTTCAAGTGTCGCGTCAAACTAGAAATAAAAATGAATTTTGGAGAATTGATTTTTCAATTACCATCGACAGTGAAAGAAAACATAAGAATATTTAAAAAATTCGTGTTAGAAATTATTAGTCTTACTTTTTCGGTCATATTTATAATATATGTTTACAGGAAAGACTGCTACAAAAATACTAATAATATATATTATATATATATATATATATATAATATAATATATATATTATTATATATATAATATATATATGAAACTAAAGGCGAAATGAACCAAGAAATTAATTGGTCGTTTTCGTGTTAATCAACACATCATCAAAAGGAGGTTACTTATCAGGCGAAACACATGTCTTTATATATTTATATATTTTATTCACCGGAATAGTGAATGAAATATATAAACCTCAGTAGTCTAGTTGTCGAGACTGGATCACTAGACTGCTGAACCACTTGAAGAATGATTCACCGAGCTACTGGCAAAAAACAGTCACTCAATACGATTTACTCTTTCCGTGACACTAGTAAATAGGTAGTAGCATCCCATCTTCGGAAACAATATGTTAAACCACTCTAAAGTGCGAATATACATTTCATCCCTCTATGCTGCCTTTTAACCTTACCAAGGTACCTGTAAAAGGGTGTGTAATTTAGCCTCTTTCTCACTGGTGTGCACGCGTTTGATGCTTGAGAACTCACTTGATGTCCGACCAGTGCTTTTGAGAGGCTTCCTGAAATCGTTGCTTTGATGTTGGTTACGATGGTCCGTGCGTGAGGGAAAGGCAGAAGAAAGATTTAGAAGCCATCTCAGTAGCCGCGATGTTCCTGAAATATATTCGCCCGAAATTTTGGGAATTTGGGCATCTTTTTGACTCAGTCGTCTGGAGGAGGCAGTCAAGGCGCGCCTCATATTGGAGGAAGGTCGTCAAGATATGAATAAACTGGTGTTGAAGTCAAGTTATCGAAAGATGACCAATCAAGCGATGGAGTTTAAGTCATCGGAACTGCATAGCAAGCATTGCTGTTTGATGTCATTGGAGCTATATTACACCTATAAAAAAAAAATGTACGGGACAGAAGTACTTGACGATGTCGTTGGCATTACTTAAATACCATAAATAATAGGTGTCAACTTAAGGAAAAAGATCGTGGTAACCCCATTTTGATATTTAAAACGGGAGAAACATGCAAGGGATCTGCGGTAACTATTTCTGGCACTACATTCAGCGTTTAAACACCACCTTGGTGCATCAGCATTACAATGCAGAAACTATTTTGCCATCGATAACTACAATGGATAAGAATATGGATATGTACACGGGTGAGAGAGCGTGGATTTTAACAGGACTCGTACAGACTGAATCAATAAATCTGCGGTGGAACATCTTGATTCTCGTGTTTTTATCTTGTTTACTTGAAGGGCAGCCTTAGTGCCTGGTCTGCGTCAGGAGTCCTGACGCAGACCAGGCAAAGTGTAAGATATGTCAGGCAAGGACTCCTGACGCAGACAGGAGTCTTTGCAGACAGAACTGTGGGAGCTTTAATATTAGCAATCAGCCCATAAGGATAGACTACGGGTAGGAGTGGACAACGCTCTGGTTCCATTTATTAACCCTCTTTTCTCAAAGTTAGAAGTATTATTCTTGACAAATTAAAGGCCTGATTTCGGTATCTAATTAGGCCTGATATTTTGCCATAATTAGGTTTGCCTGATATTTATATATGAATTTTTAGTAAATACCTGGTCAATATCAATCTTATTTTAACAACAATATTAATATTAGTCTTTTGACAAACGAAAGATCCTGCGTTTGATTCTCGTGGTACGACACAAGCTTGGGCAAGATTCCTTTCACCTGAGTTGTACACCTATCAGTTAAAAGTTACCCGAGTGTTTGGCAACTGTTGTAGGTCAGCTATTGGGAAAGATAAATTATTTGTCTACGGGGGACCTCAATAAGCCTAACAGACTCCCTGTCCCCGACAATGGAAACAATAATTGGAGCGCTTTTGTGATTCGTGAATAATTTGTATCAATAATTACACCTTAGCGAAAATGACTGGTGTTGTTTGAGCGGAGAGAAGCTGTAAATATATATATTTTTTGTATCTCGTATAATGGTTGGAGTCGCCATTTGATGTGTGTGGTATTTCCAGTTGTTTTATGTGTATTATTTATGTCACAATAATATGTACATAATTGGCGATAAACACTGATAGTGTCACTTTAAAAAACGCCTTGCAGAATTTAGACACAAAAAAAGATCATTAATTAAGTACAACCTTTTCAGTGTGTTCACCAATGTTTCGGAGAGGATTATATTGATGTAAATATTTACACCTTTTCGTAAATTAAAAATAAACCAGCAATGTATGTTTATCTTGTCTGTTAGTGACAATTCCTGAGTTATAGTTTTACTAATCCCAACACAGGCGATTCTAACTTTTAATTAATTCGGG
>WNGS01163519.1:10852195-10954187 GCA_020271785.1 Procambarus virginalis
GATTAAGGCGTCCCTGTACACACCAGTTGCGTTGCTCCTGGCAGTATGGGTTCGAGTCACTTCTGGGGTGTGAGTTTTCAGTTATATATATATATATATATATATATATATATATATATATATATATATATATATATAACGAAAGAAATCTGAATTGTCCCAAACCTGTAAGTCACTTATGAACTCTGACCCGAAAAGGGTTCGAACCTGTATTACCAGGGTTCACCCCTGACCCCCTGGCCTGCATAGTACTATAACCACTTCACCAGCAAATGCCTGGTGAAAGGGTTAAAATATTGTGTACGCCAGTGGGTGAGCCATGGTAATGCAGGTTCAAACCCTGATTGGGTCATAGAGTTCTTAAGTAATTACATATAATCTATACTTTATAATGAGAGTGTCTGTCTTTGTGTATCCAAAGTTAGGGTCAGATGCATGGGTCTAGACACACCCAATTGTATAAGGGGATGGTCAGAGGTAAGGTAAGGGGATAGGGTGATCAGGGTAGAAATAAGTTAAATGCTCTTAGAAATATTACCATTTATAGATACCCTCATGCGATTTTCCTTGAAGTGTGAAACAGTTGATGTGATTTCCCTAGAGTTTAACAAACTCCTTGCTTCATCACACCATGCCCGATCAACTTCGTTCCTGCCTTCCTCTTTACTTCCAGTCTTCAAATGTACTGGAATATGCTACATTCTTCCCCAGTTCCAACATTTTAAAACGCTAACATTTAACTTGATTACCGACTTTAGCACGACTCACATTTTTCTTCAATATGTGACACATTCGTTCCTTAATCTATTTTCTCCAAACACCTCACGAGCTTCTCAAATTGTCAATTTCACCAGCTGTAAATTGGTTTATCAAGTTACCACACTATTGTCTCGTAGCCGTACGAAAGAGTTGGCACCACCACTCCTTCAAACAGAATCCTGGCTGCATCTATTCCAGTCCTAATTTTCCTAATCAGGGCTCTCATGGTTTCGTTAACTTTCCTTCCTTGACGGACCCTACTTTAAACTTCGATTACACAAGTAATTATTTTAGCAATCACACATCACAGAAGTTTAAACTGATCGACCACCTCCAATCCTTCACCGTTCTCATTTATTTTACACGCACAATTTCTTAATTTTTCTACTACCGAAAACTTTAATTTTATCCACATTTAATTTATACTGTCTTCTCTCTAACACTTCAGTATAGTTTTTAGCTAGCCATGCCAAGATAGGCAAGCTCTCACTCTACTAATCAAAATACATTAAATTTGACATAATTTTATTACTCATATTTGGCCTTTATGCTAGATTTACTCTCCCTTTCCAGCATTCTTTCCTCATAATTCCTTTCGTGAATATATTGAATACCCGTGATGATCGACATCGTGTAATATCCTATATGTAACAAAGCTTTGTGTAACCGTTCAATGCATATGCTAACTCTTTTGTTTTACTAATAATAGCTACGCTGTTCGACATCTGGTTATGATACTACTTATAACTTTGTCGAACGCAGTACCTATTTATCACTATTAGTTATTACCTTTGGTTTTCAATGTCTCCACCTTATTTATTTATTGACTAAGCTTATTTATTTAATAAGCTTTTTTTTTATTAAGCTTGAAGGAAAAATGAAACTTTTAGGTTTGGTTGTTAGTTTCCCGTGTTAGTAAGCTGAGGGAGCGGATGTTAAGCTGGTCGACAGTGCTTGCTATAACACTTTGTCACAACCGTCGTAATCCCCACCTCTAGCTCTTTCCAATGGTATAGGTGGGATAGCAAGCGAGGTAGCACGTTCCTCTTCATTCTTTTAACACTCATCAAATGTAGCAATCATTTGAAGGGAATTCTGATGATGGTCTAATATTCGTGGAAGGTGAGTTGACCATGAATTAGTTGAGACTATTAAATAAAAAGGGGAAAGATTTACCACTGATGTCCCTTAGCCCTTGCCATCAAACTCAGGGTACCAGAAAGAATTACAATAATTTACTCAACAAATTTTAATTTTAACATTGATTTTTAAATCTTATTTAAAATAATCAAAATAAGATGAATGACTAATAGAAAATGGTATTTAAACACTAGGAAAAGATACATACAATTTGCTAGTGAGTCCAAGGATCAGAGAGTGGTCTGTGCCCCCAGCCCACCCCTCTGGTCTTCCTGCACTTCTACACCCAGAACACACTATATGTCCTTCATAACTTCGTCTGTTATTATCTTTGCTGCCCTCATAAATCATTTCACCCCCTCGATATTTGACAGGTCAGGGTTGCAAATGTTGGCACCGAAATTTTGTAACTTTATTATCATCAGATACTATGCTGTTATGTAATAATAACATAATACACAGTTATTATGTAACTGTGAGGCACTGAGCAGATAAATATGCATATATGTAAATACATGAAAATGGAAATGAGACAATTTAATCAGCGATCTGTTAGTATACTTATGTGATATCTTTAACTTAAAGAATGGTTGCGATTATGTAGTCATAATACTACTCCGCCGTTTTTTGTGAGGCATACTTATCCACACCCAGCACAAAGGACTGCCTGAGAACATTCAATTTATGTTAGGATGTATAAGCTCGTGTGATGTGTTTGTATCTGGATATATCTGTATTTTGATGTTGCATTTAAGTCCTAATATGATGGTATTACAGCATATAAACAACGCTTTATTTCATATACTTTCAACATGCTAATTTAACATTTACTTTTTACTACAGGGGGATCAGGGAAACTCATGTGTTATATATATATATATATATATATATATATATATATATATATATATATATATATATATATATATTCATTCATTTATGCAAACTCCTTAATGACCAGATAATAAATAAATTTATGCAAACTCCTTAATGACCAGCCACACAACACGCGTGCCAAGTTATGCGAAGTTATTGTTGAATGTTTAGCCCATTTATATATATATATATATATATATATATATATATATATATATATATATATATATATATATATATATATGTCGTACCTAGTAGCCAGAACGCACTTTTCAGCCTACTATGCAAGTCCCGATTTGCCTAATAAGCCAAGTTTTCATGAATTAATATATTTTCTCTAATTTGTTTCTTATGAAATGATAAAGCTACCTATTTCATTATGTATGAGGTCAATTTTTATTTATTGGAGTTAAAATTAACGTATGACCGAACCTAACCAACCCTACCTAACCTAACCTAACCTATCTTTATAGGTTAGGTTAGGTTAGGTATCCGAAAAAGTTAGGTTAGGTTAGGTTAGGTAGGTTAGGTAGTCGAAAAACAATTAATTCATGAAAACTTGGCTTATTAGGCAAATTGGGCCTTGCATAGTAGGCTGAGAAGTGCGTTCTGGCTACTAGGTACGACATATATATATATATATATATATATATATATATATATATATATATATATATATATATATATATATATATGACAATGTCAGACCACGGAGGAAAATGAAACAGGAATTTCCTTAAGTACTTTCGTATATTAATACATCTTCAGAAGGAGTGAAGATGTATTAATATATCACTCCTTCTGAAGATGTATTAATATACGAAAGTACTTAAGGAAATTCCTGTTTCATTTTTCCTCCGTGGTCTGACATTGTCACATTTTAAAATCACGTGTTTAATTTCGTGATATACGCACATATATATATATATATATATATATATATATATATATATATATACATATATATATATATATATATATATATATATATATATATATATATATATATATATTATAATAGGTTGGGGTCGTGTCCATGCAAGCACTTGCTGAGTTGACAAGACTAACTAGTGGAGTATTTAGTACCCTTAAAAAATCTTGTCAAATTTTCAGTATACACTCAAGAAGTGATTGGATACTGGTCACTAAATCCACCCGAGATGTGGATTTAGTCTATATCCTTAAATGCACCTGAGAGTCAGACAATGATATAAAAAGAAATGGAATTACAGTTGTTAATGAAATTGAGGAGACTGGTGTGACACTGTCGATGGAATTACCAGCTGTTAGGGAGAGCGTGTTAATTGGATGGAACATCATATATGGAGGGACTAAAATAATTAAACCTAATCGAGCAGTTCCCTGAGCTGTTGCACCCAAAAGCTGAAACTGCAGAAGCGAGGGATTAATTATCTGACACATTTTTTTTACTGTTGCGAACGGAATAACACTCCTTATCACGATTTATAGTGATGATACTTTACAATATGAGAAAGCACTCATCTAAGATAAAATGGAACTTGGTACTTCATATACAGGACGCAGAGGTACCAATGAAAGCTCGTCTGAGCAAATACCAGTCGAGAAGTCATCAAGTGGCTCAATGCGTTATGCATAAAACAAAAAACCTGACAAATGTAATTTCACATGATAAAAGCATGTGGGTTTGATCCCCACCTAAGTATTTCACTCGGGGTAAAATAGCTCAGGTTCATACTTCCTAGAAGTGTGAGCAGCCAAAAAAATCGGTAAGCATAGCCTAACTGCCATGGTGACTATACCAAGAAACAAGAATCATCCCCACAATCAATCAAGTCACAATTACAGCAATGACGGAAATGTCGCTGTTATTACATTGCAGTAATTGCTCTCAGTGAGTTTTTCATAAATTTTTTTAGTTGTCGAAGTTCTATGTTGCCTTATGAAGGAATTATCCAATGTTATAAGTCATGTCCTGTCTATAGCAACGGAAAATTGGACTTATATTAGCACTGGACCTCCAGTACATTAGGTGTTTTATACCTTCAATCCTACACTTATTAAGACTAAAGCCTTAGTCTTAATTAAGTCATTACAGTATTAAATCAACTGAATTGGGTGTTCACTGTGTACGATTTATAATCACTTGTTGTAAAGTGCATGTAAGTATATTTTTAATTTCTTCCTCACCAGTTAATATTATCACATACTTAGGCCTATGAGATATTTCTAGCTTAAATGATATCCAAAACATCATGTTCGTCTGTTACATAATTATTATGCCAATTCATACTGTCTCAATCATCACTATTTTTGTTTTCTCCTCTTTCGAAATGCCCTACCTTGCTCTAATTTTCCTTCCTCTTCCTCCCCCCTCACTCCCCTCCACCCGGAAATTTATTTTTAAATTCTCGTATATTTCGCAATGCAGAGGATAAGCCTATATAATAACAACAGCTTGCTAAAATTATTTCAAACTTGAATTTCATGCTCAAGCTCGGACAGCTTTACGAGAAGTCATTCATTTCCCCATAGACCTACACTCTTATCTTCATGAAATCAATGACCTACTCTCGTGTGTTGGATGTTAGTGCCGTTCATTTAACCGATATAAATAGCCATGGATAGGTAATTTTAAATTATTTAAATTAGACAAAGAATTATTTAGATGTGAGCATTATGCTAAAGTTGTTAGAAAGCAAAATATAAGAAGCTAGTTTGCAATTTTCTGTATACTATACGAAAAGATCCTAACTCCTACATAACATTTCAATCAGGCTGCACGTAGAAGATGCTGTGTATATCAGGTTACTAAATTAACAAAACAATATAGAGGCGAGCAATTAGCCAGAATACCATCAATAAAACAAATCTTAACAAAAAGAAATTAAAAGCTTAATTTCTCAAAGGAAGCATGTTCTACCATAAGACCTAAATCAGTTTCCTCGAATATTTAGGAAAATTTGCACAAGAATAGTGACGCAAGGTAACTCAGTACTATAATTGAAAAACAGTGAGAGACATTAGGAGTACGTGTAGTGTACCTATATAGTGTAGTGTACCTATAGTGTTCGTGTACCTGTAAACTTAGGTCAGGATTTCTTTGGCTGCAGAGACTTAAAGCGTTGCAAAAAAATGTTTTCAGTTATTACAGGTGCAAATACATTATGTTATTTACCTACTATTGCTTTAGGAAATTGTTTGATAAATATTTTAAGGCCATAAATTTACATTAATGATATGTCAAAGGCCCAAATCAGATACATTTAGTAGCTGTGCTGTAGTTTGCTGGGGATTTACAACGATCAGATTATCAGATGTGATCGCTCTGGCAGTAATGATAGTATTATTGATAGTAATAGTACGAGTGATGACAACAATAGTACTAGCAGTAATAGTTGCTATAATTGTAGTCTAAACATTCCTTGTTAAATTGTAATGCCCTACCTCAGTAAGACAATATGTGACTTCTTAAAACGTTTAAGTGGTTTATTGCATGTAGGGAAATCTTAAGAGAAGGTTGAGAGCCTTTATTTTTTCTAACCTCATCTTGTCTGCCAAGTTTTTTTTCCCCAGTGCCAAAGACAATATTTTAATGTACAGTCCGGATCATCAAATGCTACCTATTTCTTCCCACATGCTCTCATGTAAAAATGTGCCTCGGATGTATCTTCAAACACACTATATTTCAATATTGTTTTCATCAACCAATTTCTTCTCTATTTTTTTGCCAGCATATGTTTAAGCTGATTTTGAAGTTCCTAGAAGCGTTCCATTTTAATGACTTCAGTGCTATAGCTTCGCTGACTGATAATGACTTTTACTGGCAGCTAGACATTTTCACTCATTTAAATATCTAAATATAGTTGAGCTCCTATTTCATGTGCATATATTGGTGACTTTCTGGTAATTTCGTGTCGTGACAACTAATTTGTCTGGAAATGCAATCATGAAAAAGATATCTGGAATGTGAAATGTTTAAAACTGTAATTACTAATTATTGTTGTTGTGGGATGTTATAGTCGAACGTCCACCCAGCGCCATCTATTGAGGAAAAGTTGAACCAGGAAGGTATAGCGGGAGAGGACAAGAGCAGCAGCAGCAGAAGGCTCTGGTGTTCGATTTTTTCCTCAAGGCTTCGACCTCGGCTCCATTCTACGTTTTCTTTATTTAAAAACCCGTAATGTTTTTTATTTATTATCCTGTATAATAACTTTAAAAGACCTACGAGAATAATTTTACCAATGTTAACATATTTGTCATATCAGAGAGCAAAAGCACAGTAATTTGATGCAAACCTTTGATAGTGCCGAGCTTATGCTATCCCCGAATTCAGCTTTTCCCTTTAAAACGCGATGAAAGCCTTTTTAAACTAAATCTAAACAATAGTATTATATTTTTTTGGTTTAAAGTGGTGTGAACGTACACAAAAATCGACACAAATCTCTCGGAAAAATCTCCATCCCTTTTTCGTGGCAAGACACGAGTGAGCTCAAGCCAGGAGTGACGAGTGAGGACACGAAGGATTAACGTGGTGACTTGTAACTCGTTTGAGAGTTCATGAACAATCACAGTTATTTGGATCCGGTGTAACAGTATTGTTGATGGTGGCACAGATCAGTGTACCCGAGCACTGTTGATTGTGGAACAGATCAGTCTACCCGGGCACTGTTGATGGTGACACAGATCAATGTACTAGAGTACTGTTGATGGTGACACAGATCAGTGTACAAGAGTACTGTTGATGGTGACACAGATCAGTGTAAAAATACTGTTGAAAGTGACACAGATCAGCGTAACAGTACTGTTGAAAGTGCCACATATCATTGTAACAGTACTGTTGAAAGTGCCACAGATCAGTGTAACAGTACTGTTGAAAGTGCCACAGATCAGTGTAACAGTACTGTTGAAAATGCCACAGATCAGTGTAACAGTACTGTTGAAAGTGCCACAGATCAGTGTAACAACACTGTTGAAAGTGCCACAGATCAGTGTAACAGTACTGTTAACATTAACACAGACAAGTGTAACAGTACTGTTAAAATTAACACAGACAAGTGTAACAAATTAAATTTGATAAATAAGGCAGTGTAACATTACTTGTCATAGTGGACACTGAATAAATCATTATTAAGGGCTGCTGAGAACACTCACTGCTGCCTATTGATATCACAAACTGTTATGTGATTAATTTAGGTTGATGTCGAAAAGTTTTAAAGGAGCACGAGTAAGAGCACCGGTGTTCAGTAATACAGAACATCACTCTTGGAGCCACTGCACGTGCAGATAAGTTGTTACAAAGTGTAGCTTGTGTTGAAAACCAGTTACCTAGTGATATCATGCTATTAGTCGGAGAAGGGGTTGAGGGGGGAAAATGACAGAATCTGGGCGACTTTACTAGAGAGTACAGATCACTACAGTAAAGCGTGGTGTCAAGTACAGGTATATACAAGCTTGAAATACCGAGTAACAACATCTATTTTACAGCCTGAAATTAAGACAATATATATATATATATATATATATATATATTATATATATATATATATATATTATATAAAGTACTAATTAATAAGTGTACACCATAAAAAAGGGGGTGGTAGGAGAAGCGAACACCCTTATGTATTCAGAGTTAAATGACAAGTTTTTCCCTGAATGCTCTGTGTTCCCTTCTCTGAGGCTGTGGGTCCCTATAATTGCCCAGAGGTGGTACCCCCCTATATAGATATATATATATATATTATATATATATATATATATATATATATATAATATATAGATATATATATATATATATATATATTTATATATATATATACCATCAATATATATATATATATATATATATAATATATATATATATATATATATATATATATATATATATGTGTGTGTGTGTGTGTGTGTGTGTGTGTGTGCTCACCTATGTGTGTGTGTGTGTGTGTGTGTGTGTGTGTGTGTGTGTGTGTGTGTGTGTGTGGTGTGTGTGTGTGTGTGTGTTGAAGGTTGTTACCTGGCCTCAAGGAGAACCTGGGTGAATGAACGAAGCCTCACACTGTTACAAGCATCACTGAACTAATTATTCAAGAGTAGAGCACGGAATAAATGGATAAGTCAAGCGGCAACACTTCTCGGTGCCTGGGATCGAACGCTGAATACATTCACGAGGTCGCAGTGAAACACGGAGCCAATGGGTAATTCTCAAGGTCACGCGCTTCGTACTGATATACACGGAATCGCCCGAGTGATTAATGAAGGCCGTCCGGGGCTCTTTGTTGAATTATCGATTAACAAATGGCAGTTTAGAAACTTGAAAGACGTTATCCATATAATTAATGGCTTTATGAATAACTTTGCGGTGCATATAGTAAGTCAGGGCCAACTGAATAAAACAAAAAAAAAAAATCTACTAATATACAGAATTCTGGTTGACAATCAGCCAAGTTAGTTAAATATCTTGGAACCCAGCGGTTGAATCGTAACACATAGTTAAATTTTAACCTCCCACCCCGGTTTATGAAATGATTTTTTTTTCAGAATTATAAAACTTTTTTTTCAAAAAATTTCCCGTTGTAATGAGTCGTAATTACTGATAATACAATATCTTATCCTCACTACACATAAGTTAAAGTGTAGTTGAGATATGGTATTTATGTTAGAATTTATATTGTAAGACTACGCAGGCGATGAGTCACAATAACGTGGCTAAAGTATGTTGACCAGACCTCACACTAGAAGGTGAAGGGACGACGACGTTTCGGTCCGTCCTGGACCATTCTTACGGTCCATAAGAATCAATCGACTTATTGTAAGACCACTTTGGCAGTTCTCAGTTCCAGGGACGATAAAGATGGGGTTGATCAGCTAAACATAATAAAAAGAAACATATTCCACTTTGTAAAGTAATCAACTGATAATTAAGTACATACACAAAACGCTATAAAGATTCCTACTTACATTTTTTCTTCTGGAAGAGGAAATCTCCGTCGGAGGCAGCGGTGTACAAGAGGTTCAGGAAGAGGAAGATACACATGCTCCTCTTAGCATGTGTCTCTTCGCCCATTGTTTTTTTCCTTGTCACTTTCTTATAGGGATCTCAGAGGAGAATATACTGACCCCTACTTAATCCCGCTCTCTACACAACTTGATTACGAAAGAAGTTAAACGAACAAATAAGGAACACGGTTGGATTACTTCAGCCGTTTGCTTAAGTTTATTTTAATATCTTTACTGTTCCTTCACATATATATATTTTTTTGTATAACAGTAAGTAAAATATTTTCAGAAATTTCAGAAACTGTAGAATGAAGGTTTTATACCATCACACTATTTTTAAAATGATGTCTCTGGGGAACACTAATGGTATTCTTTTCCAGTAACCGAGATGGAATAAATTTACATGTCACGATCGAGATTCTTGCTGACCACTTAAATGAAAATCAATTGTAAATCTTGCAATAACAAAACGGTTTTGTAATGTGTTCTCAATACTTTGCACGATATATGTTTCATATCTTAGTTAAACACCAATAAACATTGTATTATCAGATGTTAGAGTTTCGCGTTATATTTATTTCACGAAATGTTACGAAATTTTAATTATATATATATTGTTTTATTATTAACGTTTAGTAATTTGTTTCACGAAGAGTAGTAAGTAATATATACAAACAACTCACAAACATCAATCATACATTCGTTTGACTAGGATAATCTTTTTCAGTTATGTATAATCCAAGTCGTCATCCGTAAGCGATTTGATTAACACACGTAACACCAAATAATCAATAACATTTCTTCCAATAAATAAATTTCTCAAGGTATGAAGTATGTCAAACAAACTAATAAATCTCAACTAATGAGATCAGTTATTACGTATTCACAACAGCTTCGTCACACTATATTCTAGTAGTCACTGAACCAGACCAGAGCATACGTATAAGCATAAAACATCTGAGAACGCTCGAGATAACTGTTAAGTGTCCTTTTCTCTTCCTCTCCATCTGCTTAATACCTTCATTTGCCTGTGGGTTTAATTATGGGATCATCAGTCAGGTCCTTGACGACCGCTAGCACCTCCCGGCGGCAGCATGCACGAGCTCGGCTTTCCTTCACTGCTGGAGTAATTAATGCATGGCGCCAGTTTCCTTGATAGTGATTGTAAAGCTTTCAGTTTATGGTGGTAATTTTCTGGCTTGTACGACCGGCTGCTACGTAGCTAGTTGCTCTTAAGTAGACAATTTTCCACTAATTTCACCGCGGAGCTGTTATCTGTTGTGTTCTAGTGTACTCCTTTCCGCGAACGATACCACATCATTTGTATTGACCAAGTGGAATTGGTGAGGAAGGTCACCACAACTGGTATGGTGCTGGCAATTCCAACACCAACACTTCCAAGGCAAGGCTGCTCGCCACTCATTGCAGCATAGACATTATTTTAAACACGTAATATCCTAATGAGAAAGTCTTAAAACGTGTCCTCGTTTCCTATTCAATTGTCCTCTTCTTCTTAGTGATCCATTTCCTGGCGTGTTTTTCAAACGAATCATCATACCTTAATCTTTTGAACAAATATGCACTGCATCGCTCATTATAAAAGCCTTAAAACCTGTTATGTCTTCTAATATTGGATTAACACTTGAACTTCCTTCTCTCTAATTCATTGCTGCCCCAAATCTAGCAACATTGTCGCAGGATAGCGAGAGACCCCCAAGGCAGCGGCCACAGCACAGGGTGTAGCAGCTAGCGAGCGAGGGCGAGCGAGCAAGGTCCATACACAACGTCAGCACAAGAGCTACTGAGGCTCCCGGTTTGTCCTCACCACCTTCACCCCCACCTGCACCCCGTCCACCCCCACCTGCACTCCCTACACCGCCACCTGCACAGGATAACACAAAGTCTTTAGTGTACATGGGTTGTGGGGTCTTTCCTAGTCTGACTGAAGTATGTCATTTTATAAGTTAATCGTGAAGAGTATTGGCTTTTGAAGAGCAGCATGTGGTGCCGGATTAAACCTTCCTCCACTCACCCGGCATGCGTCAAACCTTCATCCACTCACTCCGCGAGCGTCAAACCTTCATCCACTCACCCGGCAAGCGTCAAACCTTCATCCACTCACTCCGCGAGCGTCAAACCTTCATCCACTCACCCGGCAAGCGTCAAACCTTCTTCCACTCATTCCGCGAGCATCAAACCTTCATCCAATCACCCCACAAGCGTCAAACCTTCATTCACTCACTCCGCGAGCGTCAAACCTTCATCCACTGGCCCCCGCTAGCGTCAAACCCTCATCCACACTCCTTCACAAGTGTCAAACTCTTTCGCTTCGTTGGTACAGCGTCCATCGCGTCAACGTTCGATCTCCGATGTCCTATTTGTTAAGCTTACAGCTCGTCCTCACCAAATTAAGGGCAAATGCAACCGCCAACCCCCCCTGTTTATGAATAACAAAACCGCGTACATACGACACACAACTAATGACGTTCGTCCACTTCTGGAACAGTGCTTAGCTGACGACCTCTGTTCGAATCGTAACACTGTAAACGCTTCACCTACGTACTTAATATACAAATAATCGCCAACAGAACCTAAATAACTAATCTAACCTACGCATATTTAATATATAATATATAACTTGAATGGGACCTTGGAGACGGCGGCTGCTTTAGCGAGCCTAGCCTGAGGACAGGTTGAAGCTCGGCGCTTGTCCCGACCCGCCAGCGAGAAAACCTGGATTCGAATCTCAGTCAGCAGCATTTTGAAACCTGGTTGCAAAGTGATCAGTGGATCTCGTTCTGGACAAAAAAATAATGTAAAGCCTCAAGCGAGTAGTAACAAGAGACATTAGTAAACGTCTGCTAATATACCCCCTTCCCCCCAAGAGTCGAGGAGTAAAAATGGAGAAAAATATGCACCGTATACTATTTCAGATCCACATTTCTCATCTCTAAATTAAATCTAATTTCTGATTTCATTATAAAGATTTATCTCTTATTTTTCTTCGGTTATTTTTGGTTTCATTTAACATCAAAAAATCATTCTATGGTTCTCCCTGAATGAAAATCTTAATTACAAAATTATTGTGTAATCAATCAGTAAACATAACTGTGATGATCATTAATTAAGCATCTACATGGGATTGGGAAGCACTGACTCCTAGAAAATATAAGAATGTATAGAGCTGTCGTTTTCAGTGTTCCAATTCACATTCCTTATTTTACGATCCCTTCAATTGATTTAACAATGTTAAAATTGTTGGAGGGAATGATCATTTCTTACAGCATGAAATGATCCTTATGGCCTCATAAATTAGGATAGGTCTACACCTAGTAAATCTTCAACTTTGGCTTTCGTGCCGGAGTGTCACGTAAATAAACACTATTTAGTCAAAATACAATAGTGCTGCAGTTTGATATTCAAGTGCTTTTGCGTATAGGAAGTGGAAATTGGAATGCAACACTAGATAAACACAAGCGAGTTAAGGTTCTTTCAAGTGAGCATGTGGCAGCCAGACCGTCTGATAATTCCTCCTGCACTGGCGCTGACCAGAATTTAATGTTAGCAACTCTTTCCGTACAAATAAAATAATTATTTCTTGGACAATACCTTTTACTGTTAGTTACGTGTTTCCTGATGTATTTAATATATTTGCAAATACTATCTATGCATGGCGTTTGTTTACACTTCTCTTTATAATCTCTTTTGACATGTTACAGAGACAGAATGTCTTTCTTTTTGCTTTTTGTTCAGTTGACTTGCATTTTCGATTGATGTGACGCAAATGCGGTTAATGAGCTGAGTGCGTGTTGGAGGACAGTGCATCAGAGACAAAAATCGGACTTGTTCAAAGGTGTTATTATGCTCCATTTGTTTAGTCATCTACTAACGAAAAAATATAACTTTTTATGCTTAAACATTTTATTTGCCAAAACGTTCATATTTACAACAGCTGTGCACAGTAACGAGATCTTTTGCTGGGCGTAGGGTATTCTTTGTCAATATAGTCTTTTTAATTAAAATATGTTTTTGTTGGTACCACATACAAATTAAATTACTCAAATTCCCTATACTTTTAACTGTTATTCAGAAAGCTCTTTAACCCCTGAACCAAAGTGCCCATAAACGGAAAGAAAAAGATGGCAACTATCTGTAACACTCCCCTACTTTCTCGCAGATCTTCAATAACACAAGAAATTACCAGTAGTGTCCTCAATATGTGAAATCATATAAATTGCAAATCACAATGCGGGAAAATGGGATGTAATTATTAAGGGCAAATGCTCAAAATAAGTTAATTGATTATGGGGAATTGTCTTCATTTAAGCATTAATAATTAGACATTCAATGTTATATTTTAGCTTTATGTCGCCCTTGTTTGGAATAATTGGCATCGTCTTGTTCATATCACAATGGGTAGACTTGCCACAGAGGGCTGTCTGGGTGATAGCTTTATTTGACCTGGAAACTACACATTGAAGGATAAGAAAGCTTAAAAGAGCTGGGCCAGTGTAGGTCACGAGAGCCAGACAATGAAGGGTTCCTTCTCAGAACTGAATTCGTGAGTTAAATGAGACTCGGTTTTTCTTCCTGTCATATTAAGTTGGACATCAGGTGGAGTGCCAGCTGGTGGCGATGTGCAAAGAAATCAGCCAGCTAGATAAATAGTCAACGATATGACAGAAGCTGGTTGAAAAGGAGACCACAAACTACTTTTCGAAAACAAATGTATTTAAAGAGCTGAAGCAAAAGGGTCTCTGTGATTTTAAGCATTTAAAATTGTTCAGTGGTATGAGATGGTATGAGGATAACTTTTTTATACAAGGATACCGCCGGACCCCGGTTCTGATCGCTGCCTATCAGCTGGATAGATCAGATACTCGTTCCCGTGGCATGTAAGTCTTTCGAGACAACATCGATTTATCTAGGTGACCTGAAAGCATCGCAGTCTTTGTTCAAGAAGGGAATTGAGAGAGAAGCATTTCACCTTTGACCTATGATAAAATTAAACATATCCTTATTTCAAAACAACAACGTTTTTCCAGAAAGGCCGAGTTAAAAAAATGCAACCAAATTATTAATTTACCACCGATTGGCACCATTTCCCGAAAGACACTAACGAATCAGTCAGTCAGGTAATAATTGTCTACGTATTAGATTTCTATCTATTTCAAATAGTCTTCTGTCAGACAAATGTCACAATAACGAGGTAGAAAATTGGACACCCATTACACGGTTTGATAGTGGTCAGGAACGGACCGAAACGTTGTCACTTCCTCAATTTTCAGACGTCTATCAGCCTATGAGTTGGGTGTCTATCAGCCACGATATTGTGACTTACTGTCTGCATTACCTAACTTATTTAAGTTATACGGCAAATATTGCTATACATAAACATTATCGTAACATATCGTTGAAGCTTCAATATATCGTGACTTTTTTACTTCCTGTTTGATGTGAGTTCGTGTTCACCATTGACTATCAATCATGTAAATCAGAGAAATAGCGAGAATATGAATTAATCGGGTGCACACACATTTGTGAAGTAACGGAAACCTGCATATTCAATAGCAGAGAGAGGTACCTGGTATTTTGGGGTCCCTGATTTAGTACACTGACCTGATGTAATTATGATGTTAAGTGTAAGCCAGTACCACTATAAGAGCTACTTATCCAGAGACCCCTGTTCCTTGGTCCAGTTTGCGAAATGTTTCTTGATATAGCCGTGTTCCAGGATCACTGGAACATCTCAATGCCTGGTAACTGGGAAGATCACCGCTTCAGTGTGGCGGTCCACATCATTCCGACCACTTGGGTTGGACGGTAGAGCGATGGTCTCGCTTCTTGCAGGTCGACGTTCAATCCCCAAGCGTCAAATGATTGGGCATCATTCCTTTCCCCAAGGATTCCTTCCTGGGGCTATATAGTCTAATTGGCTTGGCGCCTTCTCCTGATAGTTCCCTTGCCTTCAGGGAGATTAACAACGTCAGTTTTAAAGATAGCCATTTAATAAAATACATAACTGTACATGAGTTTAATACATGCTAATACTTTATTTAATGAAAAACGTAATACTTTATTTAATATAATTCTAAATGTAATCGTTCCATGTAAAGAAAATAATTATATTAACTTTAGGAGATATTTAAAATTTCCACCAGTGCTTTTTATTTCCTTCTTCGATGTTGTTGTGGGTTTCGTACTTACGATAGATGTTTGAGTGTTGTTCCTGTTTCAAATTTCGATGTTTCTCACAAACATCTTGACGTTTTTAATGTTCATCCAAAGATTAGATATTTAAAACAATTATCTTTACGAAGTGTTTGAAACGTAATAGAGAACGCGTCCAATTCACATGAATTATTCCCACAACAGCCCCCCCAACATAGATAATATCATGCTGATTATTGATTGTCCGTTTTTCCAGTATTCGTCTCCAGAATAGAGCATCCCTCTCCTGGTAAAATAACATTTTATGGTTTCACTCAGTGCTTTCTAGAGAGCAGCATAGCGTGAGGGCTTTGCAGGGTAGTACTTTCCTGCATGATAACTTTCCAGTGTGCACTAGTTATAAAAATGCTGGAGTTGGATACTCTCGTGTTTAAAGTTCCATTGGAGAAAAAAACGTGAACATTTTTTGAAGGAGAGGAACGTGTATCGAGAGACAAAGAGACAAACAAACACACGCAAACTAAACAAAACAGAAATAAAAGTGATAACTTAAGCTTCTCCGATCCTCCCAAAACATTTATAGCCAAGGCAGTTCAATTAGTTTATCCTCCAAGGAGTGGTAAAGGTGTTAGTGAAGTAAGGGGTGAGTGAAGTAAGGGGGGTTAGCGACGTAAGGGAGCTAGCGAGGTAAGGAAGTTAGCGAGGAAAGGGGTGAGTGAAGTAAGGGAGTTAGCGAGGTAAGGGGTGAGTGAAATAAGGAAGTTAGCGAGGTAGATGAATTAGTAAGGTAAGGGGTGGTTCTGAAAGTAAGGATGAGTGAGTTAAAGCGTGAATTATGTAAAAGGGAAATTTATAAGTGCTAAATATTGTACGCCTTTTACCTCTTCCCTCTCCATCTCTCCCTCCTAACACCTCAAACCAAGCTCCTCTGTTCCCCACACGTTACCCAACATACCCATTATATACGGCTGCCTCACAGCCCCCTTCACTATTTCTTCCCATCTCCTGGATAATATAGAGCTCCCTATTGACTAGTAGTTCTCGGAAAATGACCCACATTAAGACCTATTATCGTAATTGGGTAGTAAAGGGCTAAATGCTCCCTTGTGTAGTGGTTGGGTGTTATATATGACTCTCTACATCACACTTCTACTGTGGTTAGGATTTAATCCCATAATAATACTTAATAATTTGTGCCAGTTCCTGACGTAACCGTACTCCATTTAGCAGAGGGGCGAACCATGGCATAAAACGGATTATTTTTTATAGTGGTCAGAACTTCCATTCATCGAATGTTCAGACCAGTTAATTAGCTCGAGTTCCCATTTACAACTATATTTTCCAAAAATTATATATAAACAGCGATGCAAAATGTGAAGTGAACCTCGGAAATGGAAAATATTTAATGTGAAATAAATTAATTAGTTTGTCAAACTACGTTTCTTTGTGCAATATATAATGAATGACATGCATTTTAGTCAAGTCTTAAGGAATCACATAAGAGTACTGAGAGAATAAGATATTTTAATAATGCAGGTATAGACAACACATAAAAGTAAAGATTAACAGGTAAAGATCTAGGTTCTGTGTTATATTTACAAAGTCAATAATTTAAGTATTAATATAGTGAGAGAGACAATTATTTGACAATTGTGACGTGGGGTTTGCAAAAGCAGTTAGAAGTGAGCAATTAAAGTTATATATTTTGATGCACAGAAAACAAACTGAGGGTGTCAATTAACACGTATGGATGCGCACAGGTATGTTTGCCTCACCTACTCTAGATAACATCAACAAATATATATATCCTAACAACGCACCACATAAAAGAAAAGAATACATACTTGTTGAAATTCACGTTACTTGATAATAGGTGACTGGTGTGGGATGAGGTCAAGTCCATGTACCTACCTTGTGTCTATCTTGTGTAACTTCCGGGGATCAACAGCCCCGCGGCCGGTCTTCGACAAGGCCTCCTGGTAGGTCGTCTGGTCAAGCAGGCTGTTGGACGCGGCTGCTCGCAGCCTGATGTATGAATCACAGTATGGTTGAACAGGTATTCCTTGGAGGTGTTTGTCGAGTTCTCTCCTAAACACTGTGAGAGGCCGACCAGTTATACCCCTTACAGGTAGCGGAAGGTGTTGAAAAGTCTTGGGCCCTTGATATTGATAAAGTTCTCCCTCAGTGTACCTATTGCACCTCTGCTTTTCAACGGGGATAATTTGAACATTCTGTCATGCTATGTCTCTCTCTCTCTCTCTCTCTCCTCTCTCCTCTCTCTCTCATCTCTCTCTCTCTCTCTCTCTATCTCTGCTTGTATGTAGCCCATAGATGTTGAACGAGGTCAAGACCATCCTCGAGCACTCCCGCATCGCCCTCGCTACAACCACTCCTCCAGATTAATATCGACTCGTCCCGTCTCGTGTACAAATCACCTCTGAGGTTCCATTGTTTTTCTCACTAACATCTTGAAGCATATTGATTTATCCCTTTATTGTCCTGGGTACATACTGATTATAGATGCAATTTTCTAAAAAAAAAAAAATGTAGTCTGTTACCGGGACACACACGTGTGCAATCGCAGGACTGTTTCAAGCACATATTAGACATACATATAATTGAGTTAGGTTATGTTAACACAGCTAGGTAAACACACACAAATCGAGCGAGTCAACTTTCTTGAGGAATCGTGGATTTTGCTCAGTAATAAAGTTTGACATTTTGTATTCATAGCCTCATCTTTGCCACAGAACCTTGGCTGTCAATTTATTCCTTGTGTGATTCAAGACTCGCGGTGTAAGACGGAGTTCAAATATTCGTCGTTTAATTTTGCTTTCAAAACGATAAATTAATTTGACACATTTCGCTAGTGACTAATTGAGTCTAAGAATCTCAAAACCAGAAAATATATCGTAATGCTTTCGTTGGTAATTATGTTTGAGACAAAGTTATGGCACAGTTGCATAAGGAGGAAATTTACTTTGCGATTTTTGTCAAGAAACTAAGCTAACTTTACGTTTATTGACAGTCCTAGTTCCCTGAGAGAGAAGGTGGGGTGAATTCATAATGAAAATTTACTCTATGCAAATATATGCCTTGAATTCAATCTCGCCAACTCCCTTATACTTGCTTCGTGCCCGTCGTGTCATGACTGACCGTGTCAGTCCATCATTTGTCACAAAAATAATACAATATTCTAAGTCGTCTGAGCGCCAGGACGCAGCACACCTGCCAAGGATTAAGAACGTCTGCAGCGGTTGGTGTTTTCATCTGACAGGTATGAAGCTATCACCTGACACGCTACTGTTGACAGTAATCTTGTAAATGACTCGGTACGCCAGGCGAAACGCCTCACTACACAGGGGGCTCCCATCATCCTCCGTGTAATGAATTATACCCAGTGCCGTTGACTGTCGTCTAGAGAAATTTGTCAAAATGTCTGTAAGCGACAGTACTGAAAATATTTAAGGCTTAACTTAACAAAGTAATGGGAGAAATAGGCCACAAAGCTTTACACTACAGCTTAAGCTGGGTATACAGTCCATAATGATGGCATCAAATTAAAATAATATTAAACTCTGAATAAATTTAAAATTAGTAATGAAATTCCAATTGAATGTAGAGGATACCAATAATGTTCCTTCAGAGTTTTGGACACTTTTGCCATCTTACTTGCTCACTCGCTTTACTGTGTTATATACATAAGATAAGTCGTACTTTTCCTATATCTTTACTAGGACTTGTATGTGTTTATTTATATACTCCCTGTAGCCATACTGAGACATATTTGTTCAGTCATGTGATTTCTAGATAATTTTACCCACTGCTCATGTCGTAGTCGTCAATGCGGGAAGAAGGTTTACCTGCTCAGCCCCATTTCAGTTACTGGTGAAAAGTTTCAGTTAAAGTGGAATAGTTTTCGCGCAGATTCCACGACGGGAGCGGGAAAACGTGCAAGGACTACCCTGGAAAACGTAATTTAACTGTTCAATTTAATGGGTTACAGTTTTCCTTGGTTTGATCCAAACTGTAGGTGTACAATGTACCTTCATGGTGTACCTTCATTTAGTGAAGGTACTTCATAGTACCTTCCTAAACTCCAGACCAGATTTCGTTGTATATTTTTCTTTCCTCGTTAATGTTTTCCACACCTGATTCGCTTTTTTCAGGTATACAGTTTATGGATATAGCTTAACTTAACTCAGCCTAACCTCACCTAAGCCAGCCTAACCAAACTCAACCTAACTTAATCAACCTAAACAAACTTACCCTAACCTAACCCAACCCAATCAAACCGCCGCTAACCTAACCAAGCCCAACTCAACCTTACCTAACCCAACCTTACCTAAATTTGACAATTTCCCATTGGAGTATCAGGAAGTAAGGTAAGTTTAACTTCTGAATGTTCAGAACTAGTATATAGAGCTCTGTAGGAAATGTTTCTACTGTGACGTCCCGTCTTCAGCATGTCAATGTGCTACTATGATTAGCTAAAGGTTTTACAATTTAGAACATGATTAAGAAGGTGGGAGACACTACTTGTTATTCGAACATTCACCTGTGACTTCTGTTACTTCCTCCTGATGACTTCATAAGTTAAATTATGTTCACTGTGTTATGATTTTATTACTTAAATCGGATGATCGAAATCAAACGTAATTCGTCTTATTTTAGTTACAATTTAAATTTTATTTAATATTTAGACTTTATCTTAAGTAGTTATAAGTAGTTAATATTACAGGATCTTCCATTAAAAAGGTCATATCTTAGAACCATCCATTAAGGAGGTCATATCTTAGGACCATCCATTAAGGAGGTCATATATTAGAACCATCCATTAAGGAGGTCATATCTTAGGACCATTCATTAAAGAGGTCATATCTTAGGACCATCCATTAAAGAGGTCATATCTTAGGATCATCCATTAAAGAGGTCATATCTTAGAACCATCCATTAAAGAGGTCATATCTTAGGACCATCCATTAAAGAGGTCATATCTTAGGATCATCCATTAAAGAGGTCATATCTTAGGACCATCCATTAAAGAGGTCATATCTTAGGATCATCCATTAAAGAGGTCATATCTTAGGATCATCCATTAAAGAGGTCATATCTTAGAACCATCCATTAAAGAGGTCATAGCTTAGAACCATCCATTAAGGAGGTCATATCTTAGGGCCATCCATTAAAGAGGTCATATCTTAGAACCATCCATTAAGGAGGTCATATCTTAGGGCCATCCATTAAAGAAGTCATTTCTTAGAACCATCCATCAAGGAGGTCATATCCCAGGACCATCCATCATAGAGACCATATCACAGGCTCATCCATCAAGGTGGCCATATCAAAGAACCTTCCATCCTTTGATGGAATTCCTGGACCTGCCATATTCCTGGACCTGCCATTAAAGAGACTAGCGCGATAGGCCAAAACCATTTTAACGTAAAAATGGCAAGTTTTTAATAAAAAAATAAAAGATCGCAATAGTGATGTATTCTGACCATCATCCTTGATAGGTTAGAAGGATTGATTAGGTTCAAACGCTCTTGGATAGGGTAACAACAAAATCACTTTATACGTATTGTCAAAACGGGAAAACTGACTGGACTACTTGCGGTGAGTACATTGAATCTTCATCATTTGTTATCAGGCCGTCGTCTGTAACTGGCGGTAAGTAACATCCTGGTGAGGTGGAAAGTCACTAAAAAGAAATATTAAACTATCTCCAGATGTTTCCTGTGGTGTGGCCGAATGCGCTGTGTATAACAGTAAACTGTGTGTCTCCCAAGGCCTTATTAGTCTAATCAGGTCATGAAAAATGTATAGGGTCAAATAAACAGATCATGCAGCAGCGAGTTAGTTTGGAATGGTTAGAGTGTAAGAGGACCAGAGTGCTTTATTGTGTTTACAATTCTGAATAATAAATGTGCCCCACGAACACATTTATGATAATAACTTTCTGTACGGATGGTTTCACATATTATATTTACGTTTCTGTCTGGCTGTGTGGAAGGTGGGAAAATGTTGTGTTTACGACTGTCTTGCTGTGAATCTGGTGCATATCATTCTAGCCCTCTTAGTTGTTTAAAGATGCAAGTCTTAGGTACAATCACGTATTTTTCCTCCTGTGCTCCAGTTTTACAAAGATTACTGTAGGTTTTCTCAACTATCATTAGTGGCATCTTATTGACGAACTTCAGCTGATTCTGAGGAGCTTTGTACTGGCGTTCCACCCTTTTGTTGGCTAAGGTGGCACAGGACTGATACTCCACCCTTGTCGAGTCTGTGACAATGGTGAAACGGAGAGCCGGTCGGCCGAGCGGACAGCACACTGAACTTGTGATCCTGTGGTCCCGGGTTCGATCCCGGGCGCCGGCGAGAAACAATGGGCAGAGTTTCTTTCACCCTATGCCCCTGTTACCTAGCAGTAAAAATAGGTACCTGGGTGTTAGTCAGCTGTCACGGGCTGTTTCCTGGGGGTGGAGGCCTGGTCGAGGATCGGGCCGCGGGGACACTAAAGCCCCGAAATCATCTCAAGATAACCTCAAGAAGATGACTCTGTACTGAAGCTGCACCATTGTTGTGTCCGGTACAGTGGCACTATACTGAAACTCCACCGTTGTTGTGGCTGCTACAGTGGCGCTGTACCGACACTCACCCGAGTAATAACATCATAACTGCCCACTCGCCAACTTACTTTAATTAAAAAAGTAACCGTGTAAAAAACAGCCTCGTAAATGTAAAAGCAAATTAATTTTGAGAGCCAGCTGCGGCCGAGTGTACGTGCAACTGTTTGATTCACGGCTACACCGCCCATCTGCACTTCTTTATAGCGATACGCGCGACTCGTCAGTTATAGCGAGGCTTCGCAAATAATTGGTTACTTTTTTATCTGTTGCGAATAATTTATATATATTCCTTCAATATAAATGAGAATATGAAATGTGATTTTTTTTGTATATGTGTAAGAGAGAGTGTTTAGGGAATTTGACTTTTCCAGCTCATCGTCCTGAAATGATAGTGCTTATAGTAACTATTTGGTCAAAATAGCAATATATATAGTGATGGACCCCCAAATATTTCATTATTCACTTTTAGGTTTATAGTGTCTGGAAAAATAAAGCTAAAACCTAAACATTATTAGGCCAAGTATACAACATATATATGTGCTATATTAGGCCAAGTATACAACATATATGTACTATATTAGGCCTAAGAGAGTGTATTTGACCTCGGATAGATAGGAGAGATTAGATTAGGTCTTGTATTTATGTTACAGTTAAAAAGAGTTTCCATGTGGTCAAATTCAATAATGCAAACTACAACTTTTTTTTGGTCCATCGTTATATATTGATACTTTCCACAAAAATAGTTACTATCAGTACTATTATTTTAGGAGGATGGGCATGCAGGAATAGTGATGGTATTAACGACTTGAGAATGGTCCAGGACGGACCGAAACGTCGTCGTCCCTTCACTTTCTAGTGTGTGGTCTGGTCAACATATTTCAGCCACGTTATTGTGACTCCTCGTCTGCAGTGATGGTATTAGATAATACCATGGTCAGAAGAGTCGTGAAACCGGGAGTTTAAGCTTCATTTTACTTATGTCAACTCGGGATGCAGCTCCTGTGATTTATTGTTTAATATTGAGGTTAAGAGCTCGCTTCTGCGTTCATTAACGTCATTTTTTGTTTATTTATGGTGAACTAATTTAGTTTATCGTTACTTAATATTCCAAGTGACATATTTCCTGGCCCTTTGAACATGGGATCTCCCGCACTTTTCACTACTTAGGTGAACGAGGAATTGTGTTATATTCACATGCACATACTCACACACGCACATTCACAAGCACATATTCGCATACACATATTCTCAGGTACATAGTTGCACACCCATTCGCACGCACACATACACACATACATATACACACATGTGTATGCTGACTCCATGCACAGTTTCAAATGTAGATATGATAGAGCCCAGTAGGCTCAGGAATCTGTACACCAGTTGATTGACAGTTGAGAGGCGGGACCAAAGAGCCAAAGCTCAACCCCCGCAAGCACAATTAGGTTAGTACAATTAGGTGAGTACACACGCACAAATTCACTCTTACATATATTTAAGCATTCGTTTAAGTGATAGTTCAGATCGTTTACACAATTTGACAAACGTCTAATTTAAAGTGGTCTCCTAACCTACCGAAGGCCGACTTTAAATATTTAGAGGAAATGTCAATATCACGACGCTATTAATTTTATCTAAATTACTTGAATATTGACGCAATGGTCGACAGCGTCAGAATTAACATGAATTAAGTGTGAGGACAGTTATATGGACCTTTATAAAGGGAGCGATAATTAAAGCGATCACAAAACTTGAGCGAAAAAAATTAAAAACTTTGAGAAGGCTGCATAATTTATTGGTTCAGTATGATCATTTAAAATTAATTGCTGCTAATCACCTGATACATCACACTTTTTTGCGGAACCGACCAATCCGTTACAAAGGCGATATATTAATAATATTCAAACACTGTAATATTAGCGTTTTCATGCTTCGGCCTTGATATGTTAGGCAGGTTGTATGGGTTCGTACGTTTCTGGTAAGGCAAAACAGTTGCATTATTTATGGAGTGACAAATCGAGAGGACATGTTTGCTTTTGTATGGGCACGGCGGCGTGTTCTTCCTTGCACTACTTCCGTTCGTCTGGTCGTGCAAGTTAAAAGTCTGTTGAGATATTTGCATGTACATTTCAATGGAAAAGCAAAGATTGTTGTTGTTTTGTCTGCCGAGCAAAGCTTACTTATTGCCAGCAGTAGTCTTATGAGATAACTTTTTTTCGTGAAGGTGTGTGTATCTGTGCTTCCACGGGTCGTGTATTCTAGTTACATTGAGGCCCTATGTGTTAGCTGTTCAGGAGAGGCAGTGTGTATTCACCTAGTTGTGCTTGCGGGGGTTGAGCTCTGCTCTTTCGGCCCGCCTCTCAACTATCAATCAACTGTTACTAACTGCTACCTTTTTTCCCACACACACACATACACACACACACACATACACATCCCCAGGAAGCAGCTTGTAACAGCTGTCTAACTCCCAGGTACCATTTACTGCTAGGTAACAGGGACATCAGAATGAAAGAAACTCTGCCCATTTTGTTTCTGCCATCACCGGGGATCGAACCCGGACCTCAGGATTACGAGTCAACAGCGCTGTCCACTCAACTGTCAGGCCCCAAACTCAGCCATCAAGGGCCCCAAATGTGTTAGTGTGTTTGGGGATAGACAGTTCTTGTTAGATGCTCGGGTAAAAGCAAAATGCATTAGAGCTTAGGGAGACGCATGTGTGTGTTAAACACTTGGATAGTTAAAGTGTTAGAAGCTTAAGGAGTGCCATGGTGGGACAGACTACAGCCTGAGCGCGAGGTGTTGGAGAACAGAATTGCAGCAGTATTATTTATATTTGATAATCCATGTATATTTTTAGTCGGAACCCACAGATGAAGATTTATATGTAAGCGTTTCGAAGGGTTGATAATATTTCCAGAAATCATCAGTTATCATTTTTTTTATCTCATTACACTTGGAACAAAAGGAACATATATTTTTTTTTAAATTGTCGATAGGTAGGATAACGTTAACCTTAATCAATAAATTGAAATAACAAAGATTTTAAGGGTAGATAATACGTTCATCAGAATTTTTAGTAATAGCGGCATTGTAAACGCGTGTAAACAGGAGTCAGAATAGTCGACTAAAAAAATAAATGGGAAGGTAATTCGCTAAGACGCCCTTGGTCGAGTATAGTGAAGTTAAAAGTTAATTACACTCTTTCAATGCAGCTGCATGCTAATGCTAGCAAGAGTCATTTTACGAAGTAATATTATTGAAAATTCCTTGTGTTATAAAACACTGACGTTTGTAGCAGATATCGATGCTATATGCGCTGAAAACTCCTCAAGAAATTAAGGCGTAATGCTATAAAATGTCGCCTGTTAACATGATCACAATTATCTTTGTTTAATAATTGTTATCATGGTGTAACGAGTCTTCAGCCTCGCGGTCCCTCAGTCCTGTACCCACAGGAGTTAATAACCAAACAGATACTTTCTCTTAGTTCAACAAACCTTCCTGGAGAGTATCTTTGTGTAATAACGTGAAGCTCGGCCACTTGTAATACCTGTAGTGTATACATGAATAATTCAATGGAACCTAGACCTTAATAAATGGGGAGAATACAAAAACGAGCATAAATTGATATCTAAGGTAAGATTTCATTACTTAAAATGTCTGTCTTTTAGACTGATCTAAAGGATGCTGGTTATAGATAAGAAATTTTTGTACAAATAATTTAGATACTGGAACACTGTTGCAGCCGTGCAAGGTAAAATAAAATTGTAGAAAATCTGCACATCATTTGAGAAAAATATATATTTTGCATGCAAAATTTCAGCATAGAATGCACCTTGTTTCTCAGTCAAGCAAACACATACATAAGATTTTTAGCATCCTGTCTCAAACAACAACACAGCGTCACACACGTGTTTATACGTCCTGGGTTCATTCGCCCGGATATATAATAAAATATATAAAAGGGAATATCACCTCTGATAAGTTTGGGTTTACATGTAGTCTCGCACCTGCTGCTTACCATTCTTCTAAGGAATCATTGACTCCTTAGTCTGGATGCTTCTGAGTGTTGATGGGTCTGAATAATGGTTTCGTTGTGCAGAAAGGCCACCTTGATAACAACGTTGACTTATTCTGTTATGTCATTCTTTCCCTTTGATGTATGACAAATGCGTGAAGGCCTTAATGGTCTGCTACTTCACTGCTGTAGACACATCCATGTTGGATGAGGATAGATATGGCGGCGAGGCGAAGAGTTTTACCCATGTTAGAATCCTGGCTGGTGAGACAATGTCTCTAGGCACTGCTAGGGATAACCCATTCAAAAATCACTATCACGAGAGGCTTTAACCGTTAGAGTAAAACAAAATATTTTTATTCCAACATTTTCTGAGAATCCTGTCAATTGAATATCTTAAATATTCTATATCAAACTGACTGCAAGCCTTTCTTTTGATTTTATAAACACGCGCAATACAGTTGATTTTTAAAGAGATGGTAAAAGGTAATTTTGAAAATAAAATGTAAACATCTTGTAGGCTGCGATGAATTTGTTTGAGTATATATTTTATAATTTGAATGAGGTTATTTTTACTGCTACTGTTGTCATTACCACTTCACAGCATTTTGCACACACACACACACACACACACACACACACACACACACACACACACACACACACACACACACACACACACACACACACACAACTCCACACACCCCAGAAGGTTTCGAACCCAGACAGCCAAAGCACTATGCACCTTGGCGTACCTGGTATCTTAACCGCTATCATGAGGTTATCTTGAGATGATTTTGGGGCTTAGTGTCCACGCAGCCCGGTCCTCGACCAGGCCTTCTTTTTGTTACACACCCCCAGGAAGCAGCCCGTAGCAGCTGTCTAACTCCCAGGTACCTATTAACAGGCAGTTAGGTAACAGGGGCATCAGGGTGAAAGAAACACTTTGCCCTTTTGTCTCCGCCTCCGCCGGGGATCGAAACCCCGAACCTCAGCTCTTCGAATCCGAAGCGCTGTACACTCAGCTGTCAGGCTAGACCACACTGACTGTACAAAAGTGTTGATTGTCGTAAGACTATTTATCCAACATCCGACAGCGCTCGGTGGTCAACTTGGGCATAGATAGTTCATGGAATCACTTCACTTGGTGGGGCCACGTGAGGTGATTCGATAATTCCACTTACATTACAATCAAGCAGCACAGTATATAATATTTAAGTACATACGACGCATGTGCGTAAGGTGATCGATCCCGAGACGTGTCCTGACTGGCTGACACATGACGCAGCATCCCTCTCTCTCTCTCTCTCTCTCTCTCTCTCTTTCGATCCTTTTCCAACCATACCAACATCATTGTCCTCGTGAATGGTGCACACAAATATAAACCTATCCATATGTGCTTACTTAAAATTATGATTCCACTCATTCTCCTACATATTCACAACTCTTTAAACGAGAATTTTTATCACAAAACTTTCCTAAATGAAATTCTGTTCTGAATTAATAGAAAGCAAAATAGCTAGTCATTACTGGTCCAGCAATTCCCAGCACCGCGACGAATTAAAGCCAAACGATATTTGCGAGTTGACAAAGGCATCAGAGGGCGGCGGTAGGAAAATATTGACCGAGGGGTGAGCGAACGCGAACTGGGGTAGTGAGAGAGAGACAGAGAGAGAGAGAAAGAGAAGAGAGAGAGAGAGATAGAGAGAGAGAGACTTGCATTCGTGTGATATCTCAACACAACACATGCGATGTTTTCAATGGTACAAAACTTTTAAAGATAAAGGTATAATCTGGCTGGAGTAATGACCAAGATTACGATATAATTATTCTGAACTAATCATGGAGTCACGCAGATAATGGCAGATTTGAGATGCAACACTGAAATATTTACTCCTTATTTTCACAACTGTCCGGACGCATTAACGATAAGAGAGGATCCGTAACTCCCGAGGCCATTCATGGGGCAATAAAATATTGGCTTTGGCGGACCACACAATAAAATGCATTCATGACGGTATTAGATAAACTTGCAGTAAAACTACAATACTGTTACGATGCTTTATATATATATATATATATATATATTATATATATATATATATATATATATATATATATATATATATGAAGAGAGAGAGAGAGAGAGAAAGAGATGAAAGATACGTTTATGTTATCAATGATTAATGTAAAGAAAATACCGCATATATGGCCACTGTGATATATCCAGTAACTCCGGATAGATCACAGATTACTTTTACAATTATATCAATGCTTCTAGTTCATTTTTCACTGTAAAATAACTTCTGCGTTTGGCATCATAAGGCACCGTGTGGATTGTAGTGGTATTTTTTTATAAGTTTTTGGGATCGTATAGATATATAATTCTGCACTTAAAAACAAATGCATAACATATACCCTCATTCTTGATATCCGATGCGAATTACCGGCGTGATCCAGAGGAGGCGGATGGTATGAGGGAACGAACTCTACTGATGCTTTTCCAATAATTACGTCAAGATGCAGTTGCTCAGCGTAATGATCGGTGTCTGGGTGTGTTGGTGAGAGGGACAAGGTATACTACCCTGCATTACACGCATGGAAATGGGCGCTTGAGACCACTCTTACGGCTTAGTAGCAGAGACTCTGCGTATCCCCGATAGCGTTAATTAATTTGTTGTTAATTATATTTGGAGCTTAGTGAATTGGAATAATAAGATTGTAGGAAAAAATAGAAGAAATAAGAGGGAAAAGGCAGAAAACTCAGAGCCAGATTTGAAGACGCCGAGTAAACGCAATTTCTAGGGAGATCCTAAACGCAGGTGTAAGAAGCTAATAAGGAATCGCAAATAAAACTGAAATACACAAGTTATTATCAAAAGGCCAAACTAACGGAGTTTATCGAGAGAATCAAGCTTGAGCCAGGAGAACTGAGATATGAGTTAATGGCCTAGCGAAGAATGAAGATGGTGATGTCAGTATTAAAAGAGACTGCAAAGTCATAAACGTTCAACTGGAAGACAAGAATCTTGAAGGGAGAACACATTAGCCAAAGTAGTAGAAGCAAACAAGGCAATGGCTGAGAGGGACTTGATGGAAGCGTACATCATACTCATATACCTCAGCATAGGAAATGAAAAGAATTGCACCACTGATGCTGCTATTTGAAAATAAAATAACAGCAAAAATCTTCATTAAATGCAAAATAACTAACACAAGTGGAAATAAAATGGTTAATGTGGACAAAGAGGAAGAAGAGCAACGGAGAGAAAGGGAAGAAAGACGAATTATAGTTGCAGTTAAGGAGATAAGAGAGCACCATGAGCAAAAACTCCCCTCCAGTTTGTTTCAAAAGCAGCGGCTAGGAAGAATCTACATAACTGAAAGACAAGAGACAGCCATGATGTGACCAGCACCGAATAAGATTAACAATGCCACTCATTACTCATGGCTGACACAGCATTAGCACAATATCGTTAGCGGCGTATCCAAACTAGCCAATAACCTGATGGCTATCAGGAAACTTGACAAGAGACTCTGGGCATATATAACGTAGTAAACTGAAATTTGAGTTTAGAGCTCCGGGGTGGAGCTACCGCCTGGAAAAGTACACAAGAAACTTTAAAAGGTTCCAGAGATATTCAAGAAAGGCTCGGTCTTCAGATGAACCTAAATTACAAAATGATTAAAGCTAGATATCGCGGTGAGTTACCAAGAGGCCAAGAAAAACATTTTGATTTATTGAGTTATAAGTAAATTTGAAGTTAAAATAAAAGTTGAACGAGAGACGGAGTCTGTGTATTAAACTATAGAATGTTTAAAAGGCAGGACAAGGAGCTATCGCTGAGCCTGCAGGCATAGCCAGGGGAGTTCATCCTAATTATTATTCACACTGTAGATATGAAGAAGCCTAGTAGGCTCAGGATCTCTACACCTGTTGATTTACAGTTGAGAGTCGGGACCAAAGAGCCAAAGCTTAACCCCCGCAAGCACAACTAGATGAGTATACACACACACACACACACACACACACACANCCACTGTGGGACTCACAGACCTTCATGCAGGACCACTGTGGGACTCACAGACCTTCATGCAGGGACCACTGTGGGACTCACAGACCTTCATGCAGGACCACTGTGGACTCACAGAGCTTCATGTGGGACCACTGTGGGACTCACAGACCTTCATGCAGGGACCACTGTGGACTCCAGCCTTCATGCAGGTACCACTGTGGGACTCACGCACCTTCATGCAGGACCACTGGGGACTCACAGACTTCATGCAGGGACCACTGTGGACTCACAGACCTTCATGCAGGGACCACTGTGGGACTCACAGACCTTCATGCAGGGACCACTGTGGGACTCATAGACCTTCATGCAGGGACCACTATGGGACTCACAGACCTTCATTCAGGGGCCACTATGGGACTCACAGACCTTCATGCAGGGACCACTGTGGGACTCACAGACCTTCATGCAGGGACCACTGTGGGACTCACAGACCTTCATTCGGGCCACTATGGGACTCACAGACCTTCATGCAGGGACCACTGTGGGACTCACAGACCTTCATTCAGGGACCACTGTGGGACTCACGACCTTCCTGTCTTTCTATGGGACTCACCTCAGCCTATCATAGTTTCCGTCACATAAACTGATGTCGAGGAAATTATAGAGTGGCAAGTAGATTATATTTAAGCTCATGAAAGACCTTTCGTTCGATCCTTCAGAAACCGACCACCTAATTAGTCCCTGTGATAGGAGCAAAGGACCTAAGCCACGTCTACTTGCTTTCATCCACGTATAATGAAACAAAACATATAACATAAAATGTTGTTTTTGATTTTTATAAAAAAAATTCTTCAAAACACAAATTATAAAAACTCAATTCACTGAAGCGTTTTGATTATAAATGTATATTTAAGCAAAGCAACGTTCGTGTGCGCCTGTTGGACTGATCGACGACGTGTGTGTTTGTATTTACTATTTGTGCCTGCAGAATTGAGCTATTAGCTCTTTGGCCCAGCCTTTCTAACCAATCTATTTTTCTCTATATGTCTACTACATATATTTCTCTCTAACTCACCCACACACACACGCACACTTCCCCAGGAAGCAGCCCATAACAGCTGTCTGACTCCCAGGTACCTAGTTACTGCTAAGTGAACAGAAGCATCAGGTGAAAGAACTCTGCCCATTTGTTTCCGCCTTTGCCGGGGATCGATCCCCAGACCCTAGGACTACGAATCTCGAGCACTGTCCACTCATCCGTCTGGCTCTCACGGTGTGTGTGCGTGTGCGTGCGTGTGTGTGTGGTGTGTGTGTGTGTGTGTGTGTGTGTGTGTGTGTGTGTGTGTGTGTGTGTTGTGTGTCGCATTATGCACATAAAACCATGTTTACAAAGTGCCTGCGCATTCGCGCGCGCACACAAATTGTGCTCAGTATGACTAAAACAGGGAGTGTGCATTTCTTATTTTAAGTCAACTCTGTTTACGATCAGTACGTAACAAGCGATGTAACAGTTCTGCTCCCAGGGACCCGGAGCTCTATATTGATTCAAACGAAGCCTCGGTTCAGCTCCCAAGAGAACCGAAGCTCTATATTGATGGAAATGAAGTCATGACTCTGCTCCCAGGAGATCCGAAGCGCAATATATATATATATAAGTACGTCACGGATTGTCTATTTTACAGAAAGTTCAGGTCATTATATAAATAACTACATTTTTCTTATGATGACAGAGTTAAAGTAACTGTCAGGACATGAGGTTCGCCTGTTCGTCCACGACCTCTCAAGTCAGGCAATAAGTACCCCGGCAGATCAGCTTAGTATAGTGTCTTCACCAGCGCTGCGTCAGTGGCTCCAGCCGGCTGCGTCAGTGGCTTCAGCCGGCTACGTCAGTGGCTCCACCGGCTGCGTCAGTGGCTTCAGCCGGCTACGTCAGTGGCTCCAACCGCTGCGTCAGTGGCTTCAGCCGGCTACGTCAGTGGCTCCAGCCGGCTGCGTCAGTGGCCTCCAGCCGGCTGCGTCAGTGGCTCCAGCCGGCTGTGTCAGCGGCTCCAGCCGGCTGTGTCAGTGGGTCCGCATGTCCCAGAGTGACTGCACAAGTTTACCAATTGATTTACTCCTCTGTCGAACATATATTTTTAATCTGAACGTCAAATATTTACTCTCGGTACCACGCTGGAGTCATAAAACCTCCAGCCAAAGCCCCTTTACAGCGCAATCTTAAACGTGTTTACTATATACTCTTTCAGGCTAGTTGGTATATCAAGCCGGAAAATACATCTAGTTTATTAATGATAAATAATAAATCTACTTTAATTATTAAGTTTAACAATAAATCTACTTTAATTATTAAGTTTAACAATAAATCTACTTTAATTATTAAGTTTAACAATAATCTACTTTAATTATTAAGTTTAACAATAAATCTACTTTAATTATTAAGTTTAACAATTAGTATATCTGCTTGATTAATTCAAAAACGAAATAATAGAGCTACTTTATTTTAATAAAGCAATGAATACATCTAATTTTCCTTTAAATAGATCACGAAAATAATCTAGGCCTACGTAATTTTTAATAGATCACGAAAATAATCTAGGCCTACGTAATTTTTTAAAAGCTTTAAACCTACTTTTTGGGGTATCTGAAGTCTCAATGATCAGCAAAAATGGTCCCAATGGTATAGCCTAATAATTTTCATGATAGAGGCAAAATTATCCTTCTGGTACACCCAAATAATCCCCACTGTACAACTCAAAGACTCCCAGTGGAGCAGGCAAAATTATCCCAATGGTGCAGTTAAAATAATCTTCCCACTGATATTGCTAAAATAATCCCCAAGGTGTAGCCAAACAATGTATTCATGATAGGATAACTGGAATCAAAGGAAGCCATAGAAATTCAGTTATAGCTTTTCTTCTCAATTCCTATGTAAATCGGTTAAGACTTAGCTCATAGCAGACTTTTCTCACGAAAGGCGACTAGTACTCACAGTTCCGAACACTTGTCAAACAAAAATAACAACTAGAACAAGGTTACGATGTAGTTTGCGTGAGTGATCTTTCCTTTCCAAGTGCGAAAGTACATAATTGTGAAGGCAGGTTTCATTTAGTGTATATGTGGGATTAATTTTAATTCTTATAATGTGTTTACTACATGTAAAAATGTAGATTGATAAGGCAAGAAAAGGTGGTAATTAATGGGGTACTGGTGTCAGTTCTGTCATTAGATCACGTGACGTGTCTAAGGCAGTGGGGATTGGTGATATTAAGGTGAGCCATGATTGATTGAGAGGTGAAAAATTTGCCAACGAGCGAGGAACTCGACGACATAATGAGGGTCCAGGCATAAAATTGTCTGTAACCTTAGTGAGAAACACCAATTCTTGCTTCTTGCGCTCTAAATATAACTACAAATGCCACATCGTTAAAAATACGTTTGCCCGATTGTGAAATAGGGAGAATAACACAAATCTGGAACTGTTTTTAACTCCCTTATTTGGGCAAATTTAAACTTTCTTTTGACCTATGTCAATGTTAAGAGATGCTAATGGCCTGCCTCTTGTCGGAGTCAAGTCGTCATTGGCATATAAGAATTAGGAATTTTTAGTGGACAAGGAGCAATGTTACGATCGCCAACAAGTTTGTAAACTGGAATGTATAGATGGTCTTATTGTAAAGAAATGTACCAGTTGTTAAATACATAGTTTCTAATTTTAAATTTGAGAGCATTAATGATTTTTAAATTGCTAATAAATATAGCTACTAAATCTAAATCTTGAGTACAGAGTATATAATTTCAGATATTTCCCATTATGCTCTTATTAAGACTTTTTCTTAGGTAAATAATTTACTGTAAATTTGTGTGAACTAACCCAACTGTAAATGTACAAACATTCATAAATAATGTTTTTGAATTTAAAATATATTCACTATGATTTATCACAGTCCAGAAAATCTAAGGAAAAAAATGACTAACAAAGTATATTTGGCTATAAATAGTTAGTATTATGATTAGGTTTTTTATATCACTTTAGCGAGAACAGCGCATAATTGTTTAGAATATGGTAAGGAGGGGAAAAGGGGTCACAGTCAGAGGGTAGACTTTGGTACCGTGTCCTGTTCCACTCTATTCAATGAAGCCAAACCTCAAGGTACGCGTTACAATATCATATGTTAATCTAAAGCACTGTGAGATTATGTAATTTTATGTAATACTGTTGTAAGTTATTAACGAATCATTTAAAGAATGTGTTAATTCTTTAAGTATATTATGTTTTGGTCGCGATCTTCTTGCCAAAAGGTGCTACGTAATTTTGCGTATGTTAAGTAACAAGAGCATCAAATTGCTCCTTCTGTGCGAAAGAGAGACTAGATTCTACGTTTGATATCTTGTTTATTAGTTCTTGACGAAGTTATAGAAAGCTAAATTCCGGGAATAAACTTTGTGAACTATTTTCTAGAAAACACACAGACACGCCACATCTTTTCTATATTATAGACTTTAGATTTACTGCACTGCGCCAATGTACTTTAAGTTGGCTTCCTACTAGACGAGTAGTTTCATATTGAAAGGTGAATATGACTGTGGACAGGAATCCCAAATTAATGATCTGATATCCACATTTTGGTTAAAATTTATAATTCACACTAGTATTATCTCCAAATATCATAAGAGGATCACTAATTGATTTTAGCCTATTGTAAAGCCTAAACTTGGAAACTTTCAAGGGTAAAGTGCCAAGCCATTACGACTATATAGCACTTGGAAGGGGTCAGGATAAGGATTTGGAATGGGACGGGGGGGAAAGGAATGGTGCTCAACCACTTAGATAGTCGGGGATTGAACGCTGACGTGCGTGAAGCGAGACCGTCGCTCTACCATCCAGCCCAAGTGGTTGGACTTGTAAAGGCTAATAATAAAGAAAAATTTTCAGTGTGATATTTTGTATGTTTTTCTGCAGTGAATGTGATGTTATTTGTTCTTGGATAAATATTAGTTTTTCAAGAGTTTATTCTGTTATAAAAACAATGTATATCAGCTGAGGGTGAGTCTGCACTCCACTGGTATTGCTGCTCTTTGGAAACCCGTTCATGCATACACGACGTGTGTGAATACATTTTCTGATGCAATGTAGAGCTTCATAGGCAAAACAGCTTTTCAATAGGCCAGGGGATTTCACTTTTCATCTTGGGTACCTAATAGAGGCTTCTTATTGCAAAATATCCTTTTATTATATAGTTGAGAAATGTAAACATCTTTTCTACATTTTAAATACTAAATAATTAGAGTTTCAGTTCTTGCACTGTTTGAATGCTTTTGATTACCTAAATCCCCATTCAATTTTGACACACAGGTTGTGAAAGTGGACTGTGTAATGCTGATCTCCATAACACAAGTTGGTAGAACACCAACATCTTTTTTCTAACAAGATGCAAATGAAAAACAAAAATATGCAAGAGGAGACGTTGAATGTAAATTCTTTTTACGAAAGAATTTTTCTTCAAACGGAGCCTAATTGGCGAGAACCATAGTTACCAACCTCGCGGCCTCACTGGAAATTGTTACCACTCTGGCGAAGTTTAAAATTGCTTTTGTAATATAACTGTATCGATTCATTTTTCTCAGACCCAGAAGAATAAAAAGCAGTTTCACAAAAATAATACATTGAATGTCATCTGCTCTTTTTCATTTTCATCTGAATTATGAATCTGCTCTTTTTTTGGAAAACTTCATCATATTTTTAAAAAATACAGCTGATTAATTGCAAATTATAATCCGAAATGCAAAATAAATTCTCAAACAGGACAACATGTTCTGCCGGGCGCTTTATGTCAGAGAGCTTCAAACGTGAGGAAATTTCCATAAGCTTTACTTCGCTCCGGTATTACCACCAAAGTGAAAAAGGCAATTTTCCGAATGACAGGACCAGGCGTTTCCACGCTTTTCTTTGTTCAACACGTTGTAAAGCATTAAAAAATAGTTAAATTGTTAAAAAATATTGAATAAATTTAATTTAAAAACAACAGTACGTTAAGTAATTATCAAAAGAAAACATCGATCCATTATAACTAGTAATTAATTTGTGCCAAATAATGAAGAACCTAGTTCAGAGAAATTTTAATCACTCGTTCAGGGTACCGTAACGCCTCTGAATTATTTCCTCTATTAAATGAAGGAGGCATTTAGCTGTTAACTCATCCAGCTGCTAGTTGCACCTGCCGTGCCATATTAAATTGTTTTGAGGAAAAATTAAAAAACATCAGCGACAAGTCGTCAGAGTCGTGAATTTATAGCAAAGTGACTCATTATTTAGTAACTCGTAAGTTAACATGGTCTTCCTCGGTAACAAAGGTCCTGGATTAGAGAAGGTTAACAGTAATGGGGAAAGGTGATGTAATACAATTGAAAAAGAATAGCACAAAGACACTTGGCCCTAGAGGCACTTGGCTCTAGACACTCTTGGCCCCCAAGCAACCTGACCCCAGAGACACTTTGTTCCCAAAACACACGCCTCTCGAGACACTTGACTTTCAAGACACTCGTTGGCCCTAGTAAGAATTGGCCAACGAAAAACCTGGCCCTCGAAGACTTGGCCATCTTAGCCCAGAGACACTTGATCCACACTGCTCCTGTTCAGTTACCCTCCCACTGCTTTTGTTCAATAATCCTCACACTGCATGCCCCACACTGCTCTTGTTCATTAATCCTCACACTGCATGCCCCACAGCTCTCGTTTAATCATCCTCACCCAACATGCTCTGCATATCTCTACACCAAATGATTCACCAGCCCTTCAAGATTTATATCAATATTAGTTTGGAAACAAAATAAAATAGAATATATTTATTTATTTCATAGCGAGTACAGAGAAGCATAACGTGCAATAGAGCCAGTTATCAACAGTGTGCCGCATTTACTGCCGAAGCATTCTGTGATATCGTTCAGAATACGGCAGGTGTAGAGAATTGCTGTTTCCTGTCTCACATCGAAATTACTTAACATTCTTAACGTTGACGTAAATGTGCTCAACATGTTCTTAGTAAGCTTCTTGACACCTGTCACTATAACAGCAGCTGTTGTCTGCCTCCGGGCATTGTTTTGTTTACACCCTGATCGCGTGATCCTGCCTACACGACAACACTGTCCTTGTCACTCTCAAGCAGGTCGTCGTTTTCCATTTTAGAGGGACATTCTAGTCTCAAACGATCGCTGAACTATTTTTTCGTTTTAGCTATTTTATTCAACTCTGCTTTTGCCTTGTCGTTTGCTTCTTATCGGATACTGTTTTCACTATGCTAAAGTTATCTTATTTTTCTTTATTTCTTATTCCCTCTTCTCCTCCAAAATTCCTTCTTGTCTGTGTGCTTCTCTCTTCGCCGCTCCGACTCCGAATTAGCCTTCGGTGGTTCTCTGCTCGGGTTTCCTTGCCCATTTATACGCTTTTTCCATAAATCTTCCTCTGTTTTGGCCCCTTAACGCCAACCATCTGCATGGAAATGGCCGCACTCCCGCGCTTTAGGCGTCCATTACTACAGCTTTAGTTGTTTCCAACCTTCCTTTCGGCTTTTTAACGCTCTCATTTTAAAGGAAAAAAATGCTGAGTGGTTCAATAACCACAAAAACATCTTTCTCTTTCCCCTGCCTGTCTCTCTCTCTTTCCATGTGTCCGAATAGCATATGCACACTTGCCCATGTTAAAATGTGTATTATTTGCATAGTAGCCTAGGTAACCTTTGAATAAACCAAGAGGGGGGTGTCGATTGAGCACAAATTCTCAACAGTTTGCTCTAGTTTATCAAGCAATAATTGTGGCAACTCCTCCATAAGCCAGGCTCGTTAAAGAGGATGCCGTTCTCCAAGAAGCATTCAACAATTTTAACGTATTGACAGGCTTGTTCTCATTTATATATTAATATTAAGGTTCTATGTATAGTTAAACATAGGTTAATTTAGGTGTTTAGTTTCTGTTGGCACATATATGTATTTTAAATACGTAGATAACACATTTACAGCGTTGCTATTAAAATAGAGGTCGTCTGAGAAACACTACTCGAGAAATGGTCGAACATCATCAGTTGTGAATCAAGAATAAGCTGTTTTTCATTCATAAACAGTGGCTTTGGAGACAGGAATAACGAGAAGTTGACCTTTGTTGATTATGAGTTTATTTTTTTACCGATAATTAATTTTCCATTCCACCCATTGCTAGGATATACTTTAAGACGGGAAATGAAAATTGTCATTAAGAATACCAATGAGGAAGAACATGCGAAAGCGGGAATCAATAAGAGAAAAATAAATGTGAATAATGACAAAATATAAATGAAATAACACCAATTATTGGAAACAATTCAATTACTACAATAACTTCAGATTCATTGCCGTGGATCATTGAAGTTCAAACTCATCTTATTTCAATCCCTCACTTCGCAGAACAAGAATATTATATCTATGTATGGGAAAATTGTCTGTTCAAGTTTGGAAGACAAACGTTTGAGGCTAGCCGCACTCAAATTTAACACGTGAAGAATGTGTGCTATGGCAGTGTCATCGGCCAATCAGGATAGGGGCCCCAGTGCCATACTTTAAAGAAATATCAACATCTAATTTAATTGTTCATAGACTTATTTGGTTTTCACTGCTATATCTATGGTATAAAAAAGAATGTCTGCATAGACTTATTTAGTTTTCACTGCTATATCTATGCTATAAAAGAGAATGTCTGCATAGACTTATTTAGTTTTAACTGCTATATCTATGCTATAAAAGAGAATGTCTGCATAGACTTATTTAGTTTTCACTGTTATATCTATACTATAAAAGAGAATGTCTGTCTCTATCGTCCACGTGTGTCTGTCTTCCACATGTCTTAATAAATTAGCCGTAACTGTGATCGTTCAGTTCAGTGTGAATAATGAGAGCGAGTGGTACCGCGAGGTGTGAACCCGCTGCCCGGGTACAAAGCGCAGGACTAGCCAGCTGCAACAAGGAAATCAATACCTCTATATTTCCCTGGGTGTTGTGTTGCAAGCGGTAGAGCATTCTTTCAGCATCACAGCACTAGAGGCACATCATAGGTCAAAGAATGCTGCTGCTGCTACTGGTACTCGGTTGACCGTTAAGCCTCGCTTTGGAACGATTGTTTATTAACCTTAATCTGAGTGCTTATTTTCGATGGCCTACTGATGAGATTCTGAGTAAGCTTGTATTGCACGCTTTTAATTACTTTAACTGCCATTTACATTGCTATATATACACACACACTCAAGGTTTCAGTTATTTTGAATTGTGTGTACTTACCTAGACCAGGACGGACCGAAACGTCACTATCCAACCATGTGTGTTGGTTGAGTTTTTTTATCAGGGACATTATTATAACATCCTCTGCATAGGCCTTCTTTTTATAAATTCTTCGTTAACACTTCATACTTAGAGGTCACAAGGCCGAGCTTTAACTTCAAAGCCGCGCCTCTCTTGCTGTGGGTCGTCTAATACAGTGAGGCCAGAACCGTTTGTTTCTTGTGATATTTCCTGTCAAAGTTATTCATGGTGGATGTCCCTACGACTTACCGACAATTTATTCTAATATCATCCTTTTATTTTGCCGCTATTGGGGACTTGCAGCGAAGCTCTAAACCTTCTCAATCATTTTGTAAACCAACACTTTGATACTATTATCTAACTGACCGTGGAAAGTTTTTCCATTAAATTAAGTATTGCTCCTCTGGCTTCCTCACTCATCTTACCATGAGGAGTAAGGAGTACTTATCATGAGGAGTACTTATCATGACTTCCATGAGTCTGAAATGAAGTCGAGTAACTATTTTTGCAACCATGTCTGTAATTCATCCAGGCTAATACTTCCTGAACCTGCAGTCCTCAGTCGTTCTTACCTTCCCATCGGCTTTATGCCATTACAAAAATATAACAAATAAGTAAAATAAATTAGTTATATATTATGTATGTTGCAAATTACATCAGTGCCATCACAGATCCTTGGGGGACTAATAATGAACAGATGTATAGTTTTAACATATAGGATAGATTAAAGAATGACTTTAAATATTAGTTTGGAAATACGATTACTGATAGTATAAATAGGTACTGCCACGCTTGGGCATTTTCTTTTGTTTCTCTATTGCTTAACTTTGATTTCGTTTTGCTCACTAATCTTATGATAAGGAAATATTTTCTTACATCTCAAAGCCTATGGCTCATATTCATGTCTAGTTTTAATCCAGTGCATACAGACATACGGACATTCATGGCAAGAATACATTCATGGCAAGAATACCATGAATGCAAGGGACGGATCACGTTCTTCAAGGCAGAGGTGGCAACTATTGCAGGCTCTTTATTGGAAACAATGTATAAGTCTTTAAACATATAGTTGTCTGAGTTATCTTGAGATGATTTCGGGGCTTTGCGTGCCCGCGGCCCGGTCTTCGACCAGGCTTCCTTTTTGTTGCACACCCCAGGAAGCAGCCCGTAGCAGCTGTCTAACTCCCAGGTACCTATTTACTGCTAGGTAACAGGGGCTTCAGGGTGAAAGAAACATTTTGCCATTTGTCTCTGCCTCCACCGGGGATCGAACCCGGAACCTAAGGACTACGAATCCGAAGCGCTGTCCACCCAGCTGTCAGGCGCCCAGGTGGGTGTCTATAACTGAAAAATAATGACAAAAAGAAAAAATAAGGAAAATATATGTTGTAAAAACAAATTCGTTTGAGTGAAAGTATTAAAAATATGATATTTTTATAAAAAGACAGTAGAAAAAGTGTCTGCAGGTAAATTAAGTTAGAAATAGTAGCACTCACTGAAACATGGATGAATATTAACTCAAATAACGTAGCAATCCAGTAACAGATTTAGGGATATAACCTGTTTCATGTTTCAGAACATATAGATAGCAATTGTACCTTATTTTATATGTGAAGGACGTAAATGCATTGTTAAAGAGGAGATCAAATCACACTCGCACAAAAACCCTATGGGTAGAAGTGAATGAGGGAAGCAAAGAAAAGACCCTGGTCTAAATTAATTGGAATGTCAGCCATTTTGGGAAAAATAAAAACTGCATACAGATTCTGTAATTTGCATATTGTTGGAGACTTTAATCTAGTGGGATTTGATTGTATATTGAACAGGTAACTCAGAGACAGAAGAATTCCTGGAAATGAGATTACAAATATTTAATGACAATCTAGATAATGTTGATCACAAAGAAATTTGATTTACCTTAGCATAAACAAATTGTTTTGGAGAAAACTCTGGGTGCTAGATTTCAATAAAGCTGAGCATAGAAAAGTTCTTTAGGAGAAAGCTCTGAGTTCCAGATTTCCATAAAACTGATTTAGAGGGACTGAGAGGTTTCTTGGGAGAGGTGGATTGGGCTGACCTGGAAATGGGAGGTGGGCTTTTCTTGAGACAGGATTTTAGCGGTGAGTGACATGGCAATGAATTTTGTTGTAGATTTGAATTATAACTAATTTTAAAACGTTATAATTAAAGCCCAAAAATGTAGTATACTATATTAATTAATCATTGTTGGATTGTTTTAGGGGTAGGTTAGACAAATAGGTAAATGAGTTTGGGTGGATATAAATAGGAGCTGCCTCGTATGCAGCTACCAGTCCCATTTTGACATAATGGGATTGGTAGTGAAGCAGGTAGAGATATATATAATGAAAACAAAAATAAATTTGACACTGTATTTTCAGTAGCTGGACGAGGAATAATATTTCGATCATTTAGAAACCACAGCTGATCTGTTCTTCTGATTCAGAGTTGATCTGATGCCTTAAATAAATTCTTACTCTTCTAACATGAAAAGTAGTCCATCTCTCGCTCTTGCTCCAACTGATTTTGCCATTCAGCCTCCTAAACAAAATAATGATATGTCTTTTTACATTACATTTTTTTAATTATACACTATTAATATATAGTTATGAATTTAAAACTATATATAGTAATTAAAAAAGAGCAGAATCCATGAAATATTGAAAGGACCAGGTTAATATATTTGTTTTTCAAATGCACTACGTTCTTTTGTAACAATTTTCTTTAAAGAAAAAGAGATATGCACCATTATAATTGTGAATATTTATCCAAGCTTTGACAAAGCTCATTAAAACTAGAGTTTATAAACATGTGGAGCATTGTTAACCTTTTCAGTTTTAAATCATATTTGAACTGTGTTTAATTACGTACAGCACTTGCTTAAAAATAAGAACCTAAGAATAATGGAAATAGCAGAAGGAATTATGGCTCATTAGAGGAAGCTCTTACATATATCCAACCAAACTCACTCATGTGTATATCATTATCATTGAGCTATGCTTGCAACGAATATTGTTTTATCGGAACAGGGAATTCTTTTAATGAAAGCTTCGCTGATATTCTGTCTTCTTATCAAATACAATGTTATCAACTATCCAAAGACTATTGTCCGAGTTTCGAAGTGGCCTCTTGATGACGTACCCTTTTCTCGGTGAGGCTGTGACCTGCTGCTCAAACTCTGAATGGTGCTCGCATTTTATTTCACATACATCTCCTGGCATAGTTTCCTATCTGTCTCTGAGTCCCTTGTTCTCTGGCTTTTTCTAATTTCTCTATTTATCACTCTTACTCAAACTTCTTTATCTGCAACTCGTTCAGTTTCTCTCCCATCTACCCTCTCTCTTTCACATATAAGGCCAAACAAAATATTATCTAACCAACCAAGCTAAACAATTCATGCCACAATACAAGCAATGGACTACCAAAACACGCAAATCACCAATCCAATCCATTCTACATAAATTTAAAAAAGTGTAAAATAAAACCAAAATGTTTAGAAACTTGCAAAACAAAAGTAACACCAGGCCAGAGAAATAAAATACAAGACCACACAGAGTTGTGTAGAGTAACGGCGCCAGAGGAGACGAACCCGGGCCAAGTTGGCGCTCTTGGGGGAGAGGAGGGGGGGAAGGCGAGAAATTTTAATGGCTTCCGATGGCACTTTCGTGGCATGTGTGGCTGGAGGGAAGTGTTGGGCCGGGTGATGGGGGAGAGGAGTGGGTGAAGGTCAAGTGTTGGTGTGGCTCACCGAGCCTGCATGAGGTAGGGAGGTGCCGTGTTGTAGTGTGTAGATGTGAACTCTTGGGAGGTGAGGATGTGTAGTATGTTTGTTGCCATGATGGAGAGTGGGGATGTTGCAATAGGTGGAGATGAGTGTGGTTGTCACCATGGTGGACGCACCTCGCCGACATTTCTGCTCCACCTTGTTAGCCTTATACGAATGTTTAGTCTATTTGTCCAACATAGATATAGCCCAGCAGATAAAATTGGTCCAAAATTAACAGCATTTGATATTTGACAGCTCAAAAGACAGTCGAAACATATCAATATTACAATTCCATGATCATTTTATAAAATACGTGTGATAAAGTATTGTGGGTATATTAATGTATGATTGTGTGATAGTGTGTGACATATTTGAAGATAATGATAGGTGTAAAAATGTGATGCACACAAGTAAATTATGTTGGTGGCACAATTTTTTTTATCTTGATAGTTATGGCAATGATAAAATGTTCAATATTTATACGACGATCAGGAGGCCAATTCGGATGTCTTAGAGGTAATTGGGTTCATAATGTGCGCTTCAAGTGGTCGTATAACGGGGCGTCCTCCCATGGTCCTCAGAATAACGTTGATTTGATATCCTTTGCATGCAGGGGGGATAAACAGCTTCGTACGAACATTTTCCTGATGAAAATTTGAAACAGAGATTGCATTTATTGTCTTATTGTTGGGAAGAGTTGAATACATATTTACATTTTTAAGTCCTGCAGAGCTCAAATATTGTTTAAATATGTATACTTGCGAACAGCTGAATTCAAGTGTGTATATGTGTACTTTTGCTGAGATGAAATCTTCAATATATTTTATACTCTTACAGAGCTGAATTCATGTATACATACGTATACTAGTGCAAAGAACTAAATACATGTATACATACGTATACTGGTGTAGAGAGCTGAATACATGAATACATATTTCAGAACTAGCGTGCATGTTTACATATACAGAAGAGACAGTACATGCAAATTTAGCCTATAATAGAAGCAAGAATTAATATTTCATTTAGCGCCACGGTGAATACCAAGCAACAATGGCACACTTGTTCATGAGAGAAGTGTTGCAGGTCTCCCAACACTCAATCAATACACAGCAGAGTGGCAGCCGACCCTAGGGCTGTGGTGGTAGTGGTGGTGGTGGCCGACCCCAGGGGGTGGTGGGGTGGTGGTGGTGGTGGTAACAGCCGACCCNCCTCACGTAGATTTCTGAATGCTTTTATTCCTATATTTGTTTTACTAAAAAGGGATTTTTTTGCATCTGCAACTTTCCTTCCAAATTCCTCTTAGAAAATGACACATCATAGGTATATCATCTGATCGACCACATCCCAAGGCATCAGTAACTAGCCCAAACATGAAAGAACTAAAAGTGACACACTTTTGGTCCGCGTTGGACGCTTAACAAGTAACTGACCAAGAGTGGGAGAGAAAAGGAGTATAAGGCAAGAAGGAAAATAAGATGAGAGGAGGTGAAAGGTAAATGGAGAAATAAAGGATAAAACTGAGCTAATGTCAACACCCAATATAAAGAAAGAAAAAACTGAAGTAAGCTTACGGGCTATTCATGCCCGTGCCTCCTTTTGAGTGGCTTAATCTTCATCAATCAATCAATGTAAAATAAGCGAGAAAAGTAATCAAGGAGAAATAAGACAGAACCAAATTCTGTATGTTGCACACAGAATATAATTCTTTCTCTCTTCCACCATTACTATACTCTTGTCGACAATCACTATTAATGGCCCAGTTTCACACACACATTAAAGCCATTTTAAACTATTCAACATTGCTCTCGTTTTCGCTCTGCTTACAGAACTGTGCATTCTCAATTAACTACGTTTAAACTGCTCACAATTGTACTATAAACATGGATGTAAGGGTTTAACAAGGCGAATATGTATATTTTGGCAATATCAAACCAGATTTACAGCTTAAGCAATGGGTGTAAGTCTGATGAGTTAAACATTTGTACAATACTCACAACACACGATCGAAAATAGTTCCTGATTTCTGAAACAAGTAACACTATCATAGAAGCTAACAGGCTAGAAGTTTCAGGCATCTGCTAGACCATATGTGAGTGGGAGTGGCTTAATCAAAATAAGACGCAGCCTAGCCTGCTCCACTAGGTCATCAGTGGTGCTGGGAATGGTAGTTATAGTGACAGACGTACTGGAAATAGTGACAGTTATAGTCACTATATAGTGATATATAGTACATATATAGTACATATAGTGATACATATATAGTATATAGTATAGTATACATATAGTACATATAGTATAGTATACATATATAGTACCTATAGTATAGTATACATATATAGTACCTATAGTATAGTATACATATATAGTACATATAGTATAGTATACATATATAGTACATATAGTGATATACACTATACAATTATATAGTCATAATATATAATATTTATAGTGACAGACGTATTGGGAATGGTAGTTATAGTGGCAGACGTACTGGGAATGGTAGTTATAGTGACAGACGTACTGGGAATGGTAGTTATAGTGGCAGACGTACTGGGAATGGTAGTTATAGTGACAGACGTACTGGGAATGGTAGTTATAGTGACAGACGTACTGGGAATGGTAGTTATAGTGACAGACGTACTGGAAATGGTAGTTTTAGTGGCAGACGTACTGGGAATGGTAGTTATAATGGCAGTGGTGCTGGGAATGGTAGTTATAATGGCAGTGGTGCTGGGAATGGTAGTCATAGTATCAGTCGTACTGGAAATGGTTGTTATAAGGCACAGGTCCTGGTAGTGACAGTAGTATTGAAAATAGTACTCATGGAAACAGTGCTGGCTATGTAGATAATGGTAGCAGTAATGGTGGTAGTGACGTCGCTTGAGATTAATATGAGTAATGGTATGGTGGTAGGGACAAATTGCCTCATCACAGCCAAGATAATTACAGCTAATTAACCAGCACCACGCAGCTCGTCTACATTGCTTAGGTCAGTAGAAAGTAATGACCGCGGCCCCTCATGCCGTCTCGGAGGGCACAGACGAGCCTGTAAACTCCTATCAGCAACCGTAAGCTCACGCTAGACTGTATATGCTCCGGCCTGCGATCGTAGGTAGCACGCAAGCAAAGGAACCTCACTACCGATGTTATCATGAAGCCTCGTAGGTAATTGAATACAAATGTAACAAGACATAACCTGCATGTCTTGCAGCTCGTTCGCCTGTGATATACTGGTCCATCATGCAAGTCACAGTGTAGTTGTTTGGCGGAGTAGTGGTAGTTGTTGGTAACTAGGACACCTGTGGTGGTAGTGTTCTCAAGTGTGGTTGTGGTTACTGTGTCTGATTGCTGTGATGTAGCAATAAGTAGTGATGGTAATGGAGGTAACAGCTAGAGGATATGAGGCAATAGTAATGGTGGCAGTGATCGTAAGGAGAATAGTGGTAGGAATGATTGCTACTTTAGCCGTGATGTGGATGAAACAGGTGGTGGTGATGTTGGTGGAGGTAGTGGTAATAAGCTGTGGGGCAGAGACAGAGTGTGGGGCAGGTACAGTGTGTGTGGCAGGTACAGTGGGGCAGGTACAGTGTGTGTAGCAGGTACAGTGTGTGGGGCAGGTACAGTGTGTGGGGCAGGTACAGTGGGGCAGGTACAGTATGTGGGGCAGGTACAGTGTGTGTGGGGAAGGTACAGTGTGTGTGGGGCAGGTACAGTGTGTGGGGCAGGTACAGTGGGGCAGGTACAGTATGTGGGGCAGGTACAGTGTGTGTGGGGCAGGTACAGTGTGTGGAGCAAGTACAGTGTGTGGGGCAGGTATAATAAGTGTGATAGCTGGCGACCACTAAACATTAAATATACATATGCTATATGCTCCACTTCGCACTACACAACCATTTTACACAAAGAGAAAACCTTCGCGTGAATAAAACTTTTCGTCAAAATATATGTATTTCGGTTTGTATGTTTATATAACTCCCTCCCGTGTGTATACGAGTGTATACTGGGCATATCAAGTATAGGAGCAGCGTATTTTATTTTAACCCAGCGCCAATTCTAAACACATTTCTGTAAATATCCTGATCTGTGACCCAATGAACACCTGGCCGTATGAAACAGCGTGAGCAGTATTGGGAATTTCAACAGAGGCAAGTCATACGTAAACTATTGTGAATTAGCGTAAGAGAAGGATAAGTGCTTAAATGAGTTCTAGATATGATTTGCATCAAGGCTATCCATATTTGCAGTTATGTATGGATATAAACACAAACTTCTCACTAGTAAAATTGAATTAAATATCCTTAATTCGTTTTACTAACCACCAATAACCACGTGATGAACACACAAGCTGGACACAGAGCATCTCAGCTGTGCATTTTCCATCCCGAAACCTGGTAATTAAAACTCCGTTATACACCTAGCAACAAAAAATGTGCAGAACCTGATAATGATTGAATGCTTTAAATTAGAGAACCGGGGATATTACGGTGGAATCCCAACACTTCACTTCGGGTTACAGCTCTTGATTTCAGGATCACGTGAATGGACTTTTTTGGTTAACTCCGAGCTAAGTGTCCATTCAACAGACTCGTGTTATCATTTACGACGCATCAGACGAGTTAATTTCGGTTTATGGGACGAAACAACCTTTACTGCATTTCGGATCACAACGTTTCGCTATATACGACCGACCAGAGGTAACTTGTACCTTGGACTCATAGACCTTCATGCAGGGACCACTGTAGACTGTCAGACCTTCATGCAGGGACCACTATGGGACTCACAGACCTTCATGCAGGGACCACTGTGGGACTCACAGACCTTCATGCAGGGACCACTGTGGGACTCACAGACCTTCATGTAGGGACCACTGTGGGACTCACAGACCTTCATGCAGGGACCACTGTGGGACTCACAGACCTTCATGCAGGGACCACTATGGGACTCATAGACCTTCATTCAGGGACCACTGTGGGACTCACAGACCTTCATGCACGGACCACTATGGGACTCATAGACCTTCATGCAGGGACCACTGTGGGACTCACAGACCTTCATGCAGGGACCACTGTGGGACTCACAGACCTTCATGCAGGGACCACTATGGGACTCACAGACCTTCATGAAGGGACCACTGTGGGACTCATAGACCTTCCTGTCTTTCTTCGGGACTCACCTCAGCCTATCATAGTTTCCGTCACATAAGACTGATGTCGAGGAAATTATAGAGTGGCAAGTAGATTAGTATTTAAGCTCATGAAAGACCTTTCGTTCGATCCTTCAGAAACCGACCACCTAATTAGTCCCTGTGATCAGGAGCAAAGGACCTAAGCCACGTCTACTTGCTTTCATCCACGTATAATGAAACAGAAACATATAACATAAAATGTTGTTTTTTGATTTTTATTAAAAAAATATCTTCAAAACACAAATTATAAAAGCTCAATTCACTGAAGCGTTTTGATTATAAATGTATATTTAAGCAAAGCAACGTTCGTGTGCGCCTGTTGGACTGATCGACGACGTGTGTGTTTGTATTTACTATTTGTGCCTGCAGAACTGAGCTATTAGCTCTTTGGCCCAGCCTTTCTAACCAATCTATTTTTCTCTATTATGTCTACTACATATATTTCTCTCTAACTCACCCACACACACACGCACACTTCCCCAGGAAGCAGCCCATAACAGCTGTCTGACTCCCAGGTACCTACTGCTAAGTGAACAGAAGCATCAGGGTGAAAGAAACTCTGCCCATTTGTTTCCGCCCTTTGCCGGGGATCGATCCCCAGACCCTAGGACTACGAATCTCGAGCACTATCCACTCATCCGTCTGGCTCTCACGGTGTGTGTGCGTGTGCGTGTGCGTGTGTGTGTGTGTGTGTGTGTGTGTGTGTGTGTGTGTGTGTGTGTGTGTGTGTGTGTGTGTGTGTGTGTGTGTGTGCATTATGCACATAAAACCATGTTTACAAAGTGCCTGCGCATTCGCGCGCGCACACAAATTGTGCTCAGCATGACTAAAACAAGGGAGTGTGCATTTCTTATTTTAAGTCAACTCTGTTTACGATCAGTACGTAACAAGCGATGTAACAGTTCTGCTCCCAGGGGACCCGGAGCTCTATATTGATTCAAACGAAGCCTCGGTTCAGCTCCCAAGAGAACCGAAGCTCTATATTGATGGAAATGAAGTCATGACTCTGCTCCCAGGAGATCCGAAGCGCAATATATATATATATATAAAGTACGTCACGGATTGTCTATTTTACAGAAAGTTCAGGTCATTATATAAATAACTACATTTTTCTTATGATGACAGAGTTAAATTACTGTCAGGACATGAGGTTCGCCTGTTCGTCCACGACCTCTCAAGTCAGGCAATAAGTACCCCGGCAGATCAGCTTAGTATAGTGTCTTCAACCAGCGCTGCGTCAGTGGCTCCAGCCGGCTGCGTCAGTGGCTTCAGCCGGCTACGTCAGTGGCTCCAGCCGGCTGCGTCAGTGGCTTCAGCCGGCTACGTCAGTGGCTCCAACCGGCTGCGTCAGTGGCTTCAGCCGGCTACGTGAGTGGCTCCAGCCGGCTGCGTCAGTGGCTCCAGCCGGCTGCGTCAGTGGCTCCAGCCGGCTGTGTCAGCGGCTCCAGCCGGTTGTGTCAGTGGGTTCGCATGTCCCAGAGTGACTGCACAAGTTTACCAATTGATTTACTCCTCTGTCGAACATATATTTTAATCTGAACGTCAAATATTACTCTCGGTACACGCTGGGAGTCATAAAACCTCCAGCCAAAGCCCCTTTACAGCGCAATCTTAAACGTGTTTACTATATACTCTTTCAGGCTAGTTGGTATATCAAGCCGGAAAATACATCTAGTTTATTAATGATAAATAATAAATCTACTTTAATTATTAAGTTTAACAATAAATCTACTTTAATTATTAAGTTTAACAATAAATCTACTTTAATTATTAAGTTTAACAATAAATCTACTTTAATTATTAAGTTTAACAATAAATCTACTTTAATTATTAAGTTTAACAATAAATCTACTTTAATTATTAAGTTTAACAATTAGTATATCTGCTTGATTAATTCAAAACGAAATAATAGAGCTACTTTATTTTAATAAAGCAATGAAATACATCTAATTTTCCTTTAAATAGATCACGAAAATAATCTAGGCCTACGTAATTTTTTAATAGATCACGAAAATAATCTAGGCCTACGTAATTTTTTAAAAGCTTTAAACCTACTTTTTGGGGTATCTGAAGTCTCAATGATCAGCAAAAATGGTCCCAATGGTATAGCCTAATTAATTTTCATGATAGAGGCAAAATTATCCTTCTGGTACACCCAAATAATCCCACTGTACAACTCAAAGACTCCCAGTGGAGCAGGCAAAATTATCCCAATGGTGCAGTTAAAATAATCTTCCCACTGATATTGCTAAAATAATCCCCAAGGTGTAGCCAAAACAATGTATTCATGATAGGATAACTGGAATCAAAGGAAGCCATAGAAATTCAGTTATAGCTTTTCTTCTCAATTCCTATGTAAATCGGTTAAGACTTAGCTCATAGCAGACTTTTCTCACGAAAGGCGACTAGTACTCACAGTTCCGAACACTTGTCAAGCAAAAATAACAACTAGAACAAGGTTACGATGTAGTTTGCGTGAGTGATCTTTTCCTTTCCAAGTGCGAAAGTACATAATTGTGAAGGCAGGTTTCATTTAGTGTATGAAATGGGATTAATCGTGTGGGATTAATTTTAATTCTTATAATGTGTTTACTACATGTAAAAATGTAGATTGATAAGGCAAGAAAAGGTGGTATTAATGGGGTACTGGTGTCAGTTCTGTCATTAGATCACGTGACGTGTCTAAGGCAGTGGGGATTGGTGATATTAAGGTGAGCCATGATTGATTGAGAGGTGAAAAATTTGCCAACGAGCGAGGAACTCGACGACATAATGAGGGTCCAGGCATAAAATTGTCTGTAACCTTAGTGAGAAACACCAATTCTTGCTTCTTGCGCTCTAAATATAACTACAAATGCCACATCGTTAAAAATACGTTTGCCCGATTGTGAAATAGGGAGAATAACACAAATCTGGAACTGTTTTTAACTCCTTATTTGGGCAAATTTAAACTTTCTTTTGACCTATGTCAATGTTAAGAGATGCTAATGGCCTGCCTATTGTCGGAGTCAAGTCGTCATTGGCATATAAGAATTAGGAATTTTTAGTGGACAAGGAGCAATGTTACGATCGCCAACAAGTTTGTAAACTGGAATGTATAGATGGTCTTATTGTAAAGAAATGTACCAGTTGTTAATACATAGTTTCTAATTTTAAATTTGAGAGCATTAATGATTTTTAAATTGCTAATAAATATAGCTACTAAATCTAAATCTTGAGTACAGAGTATATAATTTCAGATATTTCCCATTATGCTCTTATTAAGACTTTTTCTTAGGTAAATAATTTACTGTAAATTTGTGTGAACTAACCCAACTGTAAATGTACAAACATTCATAAATAATGTTTTGAATTTAAAATATATTCACTATGATTTATCACAGTCCAGAAAATCTAAGGAAAAAAATGACTAACAAAGTATATTTGGCTATAAATAGTTAGTATTATGATTAGGTTTTTTATATCACTTTAGCGAGAACAGCGCATAATTGTTTAGAATATGGTAAGGAGGGGAAAAGGGGTCACAGTCAGAGGGTAGACTTTGGTACCGTGTCCTGTTCCACTCTATTCAATGAAGCCAAACCTCAAGGTACGCGTTACAATATCATATGTTAATCTAAAGCACTGTGAGATTATGTAATTTTATGTAATACTGTTGTAAGTTATTAACGAATCATTTAAAGAATGTGTTAATTCTTTAAGTATATTATGTTTGGTCGCGATCTTCTTGCCAAAAGGTGCTACGTAATTTTGCGTATGTTAAGTAACAAGAGCATCAAAATTGCTCCTTCTGTGCGAAAGAGAGACTAGATTCTACGTGTTTATATCTTGTTTATTAGTTCTTGACNTCGATAGATATAGTAACAGCTCCATTAATTGTAGTATATATTACCTAAATAATGTCATCTATAATTGTATGTTCCTAAGAGAGAAATCGATTAATTAAATATGCAACTTTATACATCGATGAGAGATAATTTACGAACTCGAGTGCGTATTTGATGAGATCAACATGTAATTTCAGCTTATATATAACATTTTACCCTCTTAGCAACTGTAATTATGCCGACTATATTAATAAGACGCATGCAAATAAAATACTTTTAATAGATATAAAATAAATACAAAAGTTGTGGAATTCATAAGAAGTAGTTTCTAAATTTGGCTAATTTAAGTCATATCGTTCGGTCACTTTAAGAACACATTCTTGTCTGACCTGTCAATTCGCCTGAGAGTTTCATAAGTCGTAGTCATGATTCCCGTGATTCTGATCTCTTTCCATGGCATAAGGTTTAATCTATTTAGGAGCTCTTCCCTGCAAATCATACCTCTCAGTTCTGGTACTAGTTTGATTTTATAACACTAAGCTTTAACAAGCTTCACTGAATGGTTAATAAGATAAGACGTTGACTCTGGCGCAGCATATTTCAAAATTGGTATAACACATGTAGTGTAAACGGTTTTAAATGATTGTTATTCAGATATCAAAAAACATTTATGCTCACCATTCGGGATGTGAATGTATTAATACGTGTGGCACTTTTTGTTGAGTCCCCTGTTACACGAATTCACCTTCATTACTTCAAACGTTTTTCACCTAAACTGTAGTAATCTAGTGGACACTTAGTGTGCCATTTGTTCGGCTAGTCTAGGTGTGTGTGTGTGTGTGTGTGTGTGTGTGTGTGTGTGTGTGTGTGTGTGTGTGTGTGTGTGTGTGTGTGTGTGTGTGTTAATCCTCACGTGAGATGGTGGAGCCCCTGGCAGGCCCCAGCATCAAAGTCTCAACCAGCTGAACCATTCCTAAACTCATGGCAAATTAAATCCCTATCCAATTACGGCGCCCAGTCTTACTGGGTCTATCCTAGCAACCCACGCACACTGCACCCTGGGTTAGATTAGACTTCAAGGGGTAGGGGGCGGGGGAGGGGGGAGACGTCCTTGGACAGAGCGATGGGTGATTAAAGTCCCCAATATACAACTGTGATAAACCTTGATATCTGTTTGTGTTGGTCACTCGAAGATTAAATCTCTGTAAAAGACTGGGTCACAAGAAGTCTTGAGGGCCATCCAGGTCTCTTGATAAGCCAATTCATAAAAAATCCAACATTCTAATCTAACTTGAAACGTACGAAATCAAGTTCGTTCGCCTATCCTGTTGAGTCCGATGCATAGAAAACGTAGATAATTGTGGGTCTTACTTACTTTTCGTAGATAATTACTTTTCATAGCAGGTTGCATTTGTAGCGGTCGTTACCACAACGTACAAAACGCGGCCTGTTATTTACTAGGACGGGTTGACATGTGAGGATTTGTTATTTATTCATTATAAATATTTACGTTATATTTTAAGCATTAATAGTTGGACCCTTATATAATGTGGTATGACATTTTCACTCTATTAAATATATGCATCATCAAAGGTGACATTTCGGATGACGAGTTTCAGTAGCAAATTTGCTACTGCGATTTGTATAGAAATTTGACTATTGATTATTAAAATTATTGTATTTATGGGAGGTTCCATTTGCCTGTGGAGCGTTCGTGTTACATAATGAGTATTTTCTTCACCAAGTGATACCTTAACTTTAATAGACGATTTTGGGGGAATTATAATATATTGACTGTATTCTAAAACATTCTAATTTTCATTCTATTTAATTCTGTTTAATTCTATTTAATTCTGTTTAATTCTGTTTAATTCTGTTTAATTCTATTTAATTCTATTTAATTCTATGTATTCTATATAAATATTCTAAAACGTGTTCTGTTTATATATACAAGGTATTTTTATTATTAACCACTAAATTTCGTAATCGAGTAGTAATTTGCTTTGTATCAGAAATGTTCCTTTTCTGGAAGAAAATACAAATATTGTATTTCAAAAAGCTAAACCTTGCTATTGGAATTTTCTGCGGTGAAACGGCGGTCTCGCTTCATGCTGGTCGGCGTTCAATCCCCGACCGTCATAGTGGTCGTTTCGCCTATTCCTTCCCTCCATCCCATCTCAAATCTTTATCCTGATCTGATTTATGATTTATATGATTGATTTATCATTTATCAAATTATTTATCAAGTATCCTAAGTGCTGTATAGTCGTAATGACTTTTTGCTTTCTCCAATTAGTTTCCTGTCCTTATAAAAGCCAACGCAAACGTTCGTAATCGGTCATCTATCTAGTGTTTTTTTTGCAATTAATATGTATAAATTTTGTACATTGAAAAGTAACTAGAATATCTTTCTTTAGCTTTGTATGTGAAGCCCGGGACTGATTGTGTGAGCAACATTATTCCTTTCTTTTTACTGAAATGATCAACAGTATATCTTTAGTAATGAAAACAGGACCAAGGCACGTGAACCATCGTGGTAATGTCAACATACATCAAGTGTTTGTTAGTGTCCACAATAGGAATTAAGTTGACTCAATCAGATATTGTAAGAGAATGGTAATAATTCTCTAGTCACATTATTCGGTTCTACATTGTAAAAAAAAAAAGATAAAATTTAGGCTCCTGCAATTCCGAACCATAACATTTCACGCCTTGCATTTTAGCGAAAAATAACACGCTAATATAGTGAAATAACTAATAAAAGGGAAATAACATTTCACTTTCTTTCATTTATTAAAGATCCCTTCCTAAAAAACATAACAGCTAATTTGAACAAAAAAGGATGTAGTCAAAGCGTACAGACTTCAAAAGAAGTCTTGTAAAAAGTGAACGAAAATAATGTTTTTTTATATACAACACGAAATATTATAATAGCCAGTCTTTACTCTGCTCACATCCACCTTTGCTGGCTATACACTTGTCTAAAAATTAAACAACATCAAAATTTGCTTGAAGCTGATTAAATATAAATCCTGGAGTATAAATGCAAATCATGGGTTAGGTGGGCTCCATGGGTTCGTAGTTTTTGGTTAGGCAAAAAAGTGGCATTTACATCGAGTGGCAAATCGAGAGGACGAGCTGCGTAATTAAGATTCTTGCACAAGTAACAATGTTCGGAATTTTTTTATATATAAAATATCGTTCAGTAAAGAGCTTCTGGCATGACACATCTGAACGTCTAAGAAGCCAGGACTCTCCCACTGGCGTGAGGGGGAAGTCAAGGTTATGGCGCTCGCACTAATTTGTGAGAAGCTGTGCAGAACATTGACCCCGAAATGTTATATTTTATGTAAAGTTTAATCAGGTGTCTAGACAGGAATGCGACTTGGCTTTCAAGAACATGGTTGAGAGTGTTTGTTATTTAGTGAATTCTACTGAATAACCGAGTCAGGAGGCAAAACTTCTGCTAAAGTTTTGAGCAGAGAAATACAATTTAAAGTAATTGAGTACAGACATGAATAGAATAGTAGTGTTTTATAGCGTAACACGTGAGTCAGTAAATATTTCACAGGTACCTATAACATTAATGGGCCTTAATTTTTGTACTGTGTGGAGGTTATTGTGTGTTTTGGATAATATATGAACCAGTGTGCACATCAGGGAATGTTTATAGTGATTTTGTGAGAGTTAACGCTCTCGAGGGAATGAGTGACCGCTCGTGATGATGCAAGCAAGTGAACACTCGTAAGAGGATCAAAGTAAACTCATGTTAGAGGACGAGAATGATGATCGCTCATGAGGGGATTAGAGAACGTGAACTCTCAAGAGGTGATGAAAGTGAACGCTCTTTACAAATTAGAGAAAGTGAGCGCTCGTGATGGAATGAGAGAAAGCGAGTGCTCGTGAAAAAATAAAAGTGAGCACTCGTGATAGAATGACATAAACTGAACGCTAGTGAGGCAAAAATCCATTCGTTTACATCTTTAAAAACCACACATTAATAAAGGATTCATAACATGGCTTTGCAAATTTACTTTCACGTTTTCCAGTACGTTTCAAACAGCTGATAACGGGAAAGAATGCGACATTCTATATCTGGTCAGTAGCAAAGTCTTTGCTACTGTTCCACACGATAGTAAAAAAAAAGATCCTTTGTATTAAGTCGCTATTTTAAGTTGAATTATGGGTCAGTTATTTCACATAAAGCAGAGGTAGAATAAATTAAATTAAATCCGCATGGGAGACTGTTATATATTGTACCACAGGACTACTTTCTATGACCTCTGTTTATCGTATGTATATATATATATATATATATATATATATATTATATATATATATATAATATATATATAATATATATATATATATGCAACAAGCCTGAATGGTCCCCAGGACTAGATACAACTGAAAACCACACCCCAGAAGTGCTCGAACCCATACTGCCAGGACAACGCAACTGTATGTACAGGGACGCCTTAATCCGCTTGACCATCACGACCGGACATAAGGAAGTGATAGCCGGAGCGATATGAACCACTTCCCCGCCGGCACGGATGGTAATCTTGTAATTTTATCTAATTTGATAAAATGCTATGCCCAAGATTACCATCCGAGTGCCGGCGGGGAAGTGGTTCATATAGCTCCGGCTATCACTTCCTTATGTTCGGTCGTGATGGTCAAGCGGATTAAGGCGTCCCTGTACATACCAGTTGCGTTGCTCCTGGCAGTATGGGTTCGAGTCACTCTGGGGTGTGGATTTTCAGTATATATATATATATATATTAATATATATATATATATATATATTAGATATATATATATATAATATATAATACACACATATATATATATATATAATATATATATATATATATATATATATATATCATATACTAATATTATATATATGTCGTACCTAGTAGCCAGAACTCACTTTTTGGCCTACTATGCACGGCCCGATTTGCCTAATAAGCCAATTTTTTATGAATTAATATATTTCTCTAATTTTTTCTTATGAAATGATAAAGCTACCCATTTCATTATGTATGAGGTCAATTTTTTTTTATTGGAGTTAAAATTAATGTAGATATATGACCGAACCTAACCAACCCTACCTAACCTAACCTAACCTATCTTTATAGGTTAGGTTAGTTAGGTAGCCGAAAAAGTTAGGTTAGGTTAGGTTAGGTAGGTTAGGTAGTCGAAAAACAATTAATTCATGAAAACTTGGCCTATTAGGCAAATCGGGCCTTGCATAGTAGCTGAAAGTGCGTTCTGGCTACTAGGTACGACATATACATATATATATATATATATGTCGTACCTAGTAGCCAGAACGCACCTTGTCAGCCTACTATGGCAAGGCCCGATTTGCCTAATAGCCAAGTTTTTCATGAATTAATTGTTTTTCGAAGACTCCTAACCTACCTAACCTAACTAACCTAACTTTTTTGGCTACCTAACCTAACCTAACCTATAAAGATAGGTAGGTTAGGTTAGGTAGGGTTGGTTAGGTTCGGTCTATATCTACGTTAATTTAACTCCAATGAAAAAAAATTAACCTAATACATAATGAAATGGGTAGCTTAATCATTTCATAAGAAAAAAATTTGAGAAAATATATTAATTCAGAAAAACTTGGCTTATTAGGCAAATCGGCTTTGCATAGTAGGCCAACAGTGAGTTCTGGCTACTAGTACGACATATATATATATATATATATATAATATATATATATATATGTATATATCATATTATATATATTATATATATATATATATATATATATATATATCTATATATATATATATATATATATATACACAATCTATTTAAAAATACGATAGACAAGCAGCATTTGCAAATTTGCTAGCAATACAAAAATGGGGACGTGAAATAAATTCAGAAGAAAAGACAAAATTCCTTGAAGACTATCCAAGAGGCTTATAAAATAGACGAAACATTGTTAGATGCTTCAGATGCAGGAATGACATATGTAAATAAATAAATTTAAGCGCAAACAAAAACATTAATTATTCATTGACGTTTCGGTTCGTTTGGAGTTTTAAATGTGGGTTGGTTATTTGTTTTTGCTAAGATAATGTCACTTGTTCTCTGCAGTTGTATGTTTTCAAACTTTGTGGCCTGTGATGTAGGCATTGTTTTTTGGTCTGAGGGAGAAGAGAAGGACACTCTCAGAGAAAGCTGTGTGCCATTGCGACTATATAGGACTTCGAAGGATCAGGATAAGGATGTGGGATTGGATGGGGATTGCTCAGGATTGGGAGATCCGTCACCTGTAGCCACCTGCTACAGGTAACGGTAACCTAACCTGATTCTGGCAACCGCTGTGTCGCACGTCTGGGTGGAAGATTTGTGCTCTGCCCATAAGTATAGGTTTCAGATCTGAACAAATCATAGCTTTTTATACTGGTGGTTTCAGGTCGTTAGGAGTCAGTAATTTCTTTCCTATCNGTGAAAGTCAGACTGGAATAACATTATTCATGAATGAATCCAAGTATATATTTGTTTATTTTGCGAGTTTATATGTGTATACATATATTTAGCTTTTGAAGTTGTTTGTGTATATATGTATTTAGTTTATGTATTTATGTATGTATATAGTATATAAATCTACGATTAGACGCTCAACAGTCGAACCACGTAGGCATAGTGAACTCCAGCCACAAATGTCTTCAAGAACATTTGATACTACTTTACTGGTTGCTTGCCATTGACAGGATACCAGTACTGGTCGCCTACCTGTATATGGGTGTTGTGAGTCCCTCCTTGAACCAGAGGACGAGGTAGACGGTGTCGCCAGCGAGGACTGACATGTTGCAGGGTAGACGAGCTGCCTCTCCAGACACGCCCTCCACTTTTTCGACCACGTCTGAAGGGGATACAGCATTGTGTTAGTCGAGTGAGGAGGATGCGTCATAAAATTTTTGGTAGGGATGGAAGCAAATCATTCCATGTTGTATTGTTTGTCCCCTGATAGTTTTCCAATGTTGGGTAAATTCCTTGTCTTTGTTGTAGGGAGAAACATTTGGTCTAACACACTTTGTACGGTAGTGAGAAGAAACGTCTTTCCTAATACAGTTAAAGGTTGATGTAAACTCACTCTCTCTTCCCCCCTCCCATGCATATCTCCCAGTATTGACCAACGATCAATAAGTCCCACTCATGATTCCCCTCAGTAATTGCACCCCTCTCATTAAGCGTCTGAAAATAACCTCGCCTCAGTTTTTATTCCTATGCAGACCTCGCACTCATTATAAAGTGCAACGCGATGGTGTTTCTGCTAACGGGGCCTCAAGCAAAAGTCACTTACACGGTGTCTTCTTCTAAAGCATAGCACGCAGCAGGAAATTTTTCTTTTCGAGAAAAGACGAAAGTTTTATGGTGTGAATAAGTTAGGAGGATTCGGTAGAATGCCTATTGATTATTGGAATGTAGCATTTATGTGAAATACATAAAAACACGGATATATATATATATATATATATATATATATATATATATATATATATATATATATATATATATATATTAATAAAACCTAAAAGGGGTACCACCTCTGGTGCAAGTGTAAGGACCCATAGCCTCGGAGAAGAAAATAAAGAGTACTCAGAGAAGACCTTGTGAGAAGATATATAGACCTCAGAGAAGATATATATATATATATATATATATATATATATATATATATATATATATATATCTATATATATATATATATATATATATATATATATATATATATATATATATGGTGTTGAATATGACCGAAAGGTAAGATTAATAATGCTAACATGATTTTCTCAATATTTCTTATGTTTCTTTTCACTGTCGATAGTAATTAAAAAATAAATTCTCCAAAATTCATTTTTATTTCTAGTCTGACGCCTGAACGCGTTTCGTAATAACTTATTACATTTTCAAAGACTTTAGTTTACATACACAACTATAACCTGTAAGCATACAAAATACATCCATACTTATACTCGCTTTGGGTGAGGTGATATGGTACAAAAGTTTTGGGTGAGGTGATTGACATTTGCACATGATAGAACACGAACCAATGGGTATAAAAACATAAGAATGGAAGTAACTGCAGAAGGCCTATTGGCCCATAATTCCTCTTGATGCTTCTATATTAGTTCGGGGTCTTGAAGTGGGTAGAATATAGATGTGCATTAATTATCTCTTGATTGCTGGTGTTGACTTTTTGATGTGTAGTGCCTCGCTGATGTCGAACTTCCTGTTATCGCTGTATCTATCGATGATTTCTGTGTTGTTTGATGAAATTTCTCTGGTGATGGTCTGGTTGTGAGAAGAGATTATATGTTCCTTGATGGAGCCCTGTTATTTATGCATTGTTAATCGCCTGGAAAGAGACGTTGTTGTCTTGCCTATATACTGTGTTCTTTGGGGCTTACAGTCCCCAAGTGGGCATTTGAAGGCATAGACGACGTTGGTTTCCTTCAAGGCGTTCTGCTTGGTGTATGGAGAGTTTTTCATGAGTAGATTGGCCGTTGTTTTGGTTTTATAGTAAATTGTCAATTTACAATTTACATTGTCAATTAACAATTTACTATAAAACCAATATATATATATATATATATATATATATATATATATATATATATATATATAACCAATATATATATATATATATATATATATATATATATATATATATATATATATATATATATATATATATATATATATATATATATAGAAGCATCAAGAGGAAGTATGGACCAATAGGCCTTCTGCAGTTACTTCCATTCTTATGTTTTTATACCCATTGGTATAAATAGTCCCGCCATTCCAGGTACGGTTAGGCAATGCATGGCTCTCTTTCTACACGGCACGACGTGTAGAAAGAGAGCCTTTCTTGACGGCACTCTACGTCAACATACGACACAATCCTACCAAAACGCACACCACCACCATTCCCAACACCCGACCACTCTCCACCAAAACCCGACCACACCCTCCACCAACACCAGGCTACACCCTCTACCAACACCAGGCCACTCCCACCACCAACACCCGACCACACCCACCACCAACACCCGACCACACCTACCACTAACACCAGGCCACACCCTCTACCAACAATATACACCGTGCTATGTAATCTGTTGTATTTACCACACGTTCAATTTACCAATATGAATTAAACCTCTTGAAAACGACCCAAGTTTATAATTATGCTGCTGAGAACGACCTAAGTTTTATGATTACGGTTGCAGTAATTATACAAGTTGTACAATTTTGGCCTCGCTAACGATTTTAGTTGTATTATTATCAACTTTCTCTAATGCTACAGACTTGCAAAATCTAGTACAAAATGTATATCTCAAATTTATTAGTGATAAAGGGATAACATAATTTTCCTTGAAAGTTAGTAAGTAATTTTATAAATATATTTATTAAAACAATATGCTTCAATTAAAATATGACTCAATATATTTGAAACCCTCAAATCACTTAGAATGCATATACCTGAGCAGTTATACTTGCTTATATCAATGGAGTCTCTCTCACTGGGGATTTAAGCTCGTGACGTTTGGCATTTGGGATTTATTTTATAACTAATTTTCCCATCTTTCTAAAAACGGAACATTCTATTAGAAGGTGTGTGTGTGTGTGTGTGTGTGTGTGTGTGTGTGTGTGTGTGTGTGGTGTGTGTGTGTGTGTGTGTGTATGATTATACAGGAGCAATCTGTTAAAAAGTGTATGATTCTAACAGGAGCAATCTGTTAAAAAGTGTATGCGTATAAGCAGAGCAATCAGTTAGAAGGCACATACATGATTGTAAGCAGAAAAATTATTTGGCCAATAGGAATCAGTGTGGATCGATACGTTACCGCTTTAATGTGATTAATCACTTCCATCATTTGAAGATAACTGTGGGAATACGTCGCTTATACGTCACATAATTGATATCTCGGTAACATGTATTTATCTCTCCAGTGTTACCATTGTTAATGATTAGGTAGAAATGTAATTATTTGATGTTTAAACTATTTTGTTTAGCACGTGTGAATAAAAGTTTTTTGGCTTTTGTACTTAAAAATTACCTTTAGCCACCATGAATGTGACCAAGTGTGTGTGTGCTTAGGAGGCCTGGTCGACGACCGGGCCGCGGGGTCGCTGAGCCCCGAAATAACCTCAAGGTAAGTATGCAGCATAGCTACATGTTGTCATACCCAGTAAATATGACATGCAATTTTTCCTGAATTTTTAAGCGATAAGTTAAAGGATTCAATACCCATTTGAGTGCTTTGAGAGTCACCATCGTAGCTGGCACTGTTTCACTTGTTTGACCAAAGAGTTTTATCAGAGCGCTTTTGTTACTATACCGTCCAATAAAAAGAGCGATTCTGGTGAAAGCAACTCGGGAAAAAAGTATGAACGAAATAAATGTAAATTTCGAAGAAAACAAGTATACAATAATACATTATCAAATGTGTATTATATGCTAAGCAAGTTTATAATAAAATGTTAATTATATATTGTATGGGCTAATTAATGCCAAACATCCATTAGTCAGAGATCAGGGAAATAAGGACCTAATTGTTCTGTACTGCAGTCATAATTATTTAAAAGTAAATTAATAATTTTATTTTGAATGATGAAGTATGTTCCACAGAAATTTCTTGCATTAAGACTAAGAACTTTTAATGTGTTATGTACTGACAGCCTGCAAGAAAGATTGGTGTGAAACGTTGTGTATGGACAAGAATAAGCGAACGTTCATTCGTGAACTAACACGAATGCACGTGCACGAACTAACACGGCAGTGATGTGGTGGAGGCTGACTCCATACACAGTTTCAAATGTAGATATGATAGAGCCCAGTAGGCTCAGGAATCTGTACACCAGTTGATTGACAGTTGAGAGGCGGGACCAAAGAGCCAAAGCTCAATCCCCGCAAGCACAATTAGGTAAGTACGAGTTACACAAAGAATCACAAAAACGCGATAAAGATCAATGAGAAAATCACCTGGAGCAATGAGGTAACTCGAACCAGCGATCAAGGAAATTATTATGAAAACAAAATATCATGAAAATATACCTTGGCTTCATAACTCACACAGCAAATGTGAAACTTGAACTCATTTCACTAGCAAGGTCTTCAGGCCTGGGCAGTTTACATTATAATCGCAACTTATCTTCCCAAGTTTTATACAGACTTCATATTTTGTTCAGATAAGAAATAATGACATTCTTGTTAGGCTGTTCTTGTACGTTCTTATATAAAAATAAAATTCGTAGCAAAACTCGAAAATAAAATAGTGTTTTCACTGTATTAACCTAATGTTAACCTACTTCTCTAGTCTCTTTAAAGAGAGAGATTATCTGACATACTGTAATGACTGTACTACCATAATGTATTCAGATGTTGGTGACCGGACACGGCGCAACGCATAAGATTCCTAGGTGTGGCTTGCAGTATTCACTATTGGTGCGGGGAATAATGGTTNAGACGGTGGTGGCATAACAGTGGCATTTAGCTCCGCTTGTGTTGAAGAGCCATAGCTCTCAATACGGGCTTTTCTTTCATTTCCGCGTTGTAAGGCATTATTCCTAATTGCAGTGTATGCTGTACCAGCCTTGCCATTGACAGGGTTAGATGACCCATCAGTGTAGATTTGACCTAACTCATTTCCAGCTTCTTTATAGATTTCCTCCAGATAATTATGCCTCATTTCTTGACCTATCATGTGGACTTTATAGCACACACACACCACACACACACACACACACACACAACACACACACACACACACACACACACACACACACACACACACACAACACACCCACACCCTTTCCATCTCCACCCTGCGAGTACACACCCACCCCTCCATCCTTCCTGTACACACGCACACCCTCCATGTATACACATTCGGCAGCTCCATCTTCATAGTCCCTGTTTCCCCTTATCAAAATCTATCAGTCTCAGTCAGATATATCCACTATTTTTAGCATTCAACATTTTTCCTGGGGAACACAACAGGCATCAAACGATGTCTTTCTCCCACTATTTCCAGCCCGAGATCTTGATGTTTGCAATCAAGGGAAAACCAAAAGAGTTTCCCGACTCCTGGGAAAATTCTTGGTCCTCGGGGGCAGGAAGTCTGCCCAAGTAACTAAAACCTGATACAAATCACTGTCAAACCGTTTTGCAGGTCATAGCCTTAATAGGTCGACTAGCTAAGGACATTTTGTTGCGTTAAAAACCTTAAATTAACTGAAGCTAATCTAATCTAACTTAATCTCATATTACTCAATCTAACTTTAACTTATCAATTTCGACCAAACCTAACCTTGGTCGAAATTGTTTTAACATGAGAAAATGAGGTTCATGCGCCTCGCTGGTGAATGATTTGACCATTTCTCGTGTTCATTATGGTGTCAAGGGAGCAGTAGTGACCGGGGTGTTTCTTTGCATGATACACACACAACGTACGATCATCTTACCGTGGGAACTGACCAACGTCCGATCATCTTACCATAAGAGCTGACAACGTCCTATCAGCTTACCTTGAGGATGACGATGATGACGATTGCGATGACGGCGAGGACGAGGATGATCCCAGCAAGGACTCCCAGCAGCGGTGTCACCTCGACCGCCAGGGCGTCCTGCGATACTCCTGCAGGGGTGGAGGAGTGGTGAAGCAAGACTCTTTTTCTCTATAAATTTCACTTCCTCTCACCATTTATCTCTAACTCCACCTCTCTCTCTTCCACTCCTTCTCCCCTCTCCTCCTCTCTCTCTGGTGGGAGAACAGAAGCGTGGGAAGGGCTGGACCCGGCTCGTGGCAGGAGAGTTCCGGTGGGTGGGCCTCCGGGTAGAGGGGCCTTAGAGAGGATTCGAACCTAGACCGCCAGGATGCATGTGAGTCTCAGTACCGCCCTACACATTAAACATTATCACTGGCAGAGTGGCTATAGCACAGGGCTGCAAGATGGATTGATGTCCTGGCGGCCTAGGTTCGAATCCTTGACGGATCTTTAATTACATTATATATATATATATATATATATATATATATATATATATATATATATATATATATATATATATATATATATATATATATATATTTCATTCCCTCTCTCAATGTCACACTCCGCCATCCTCCATCCCTCTCTCAATGTCACACTCCGCCATCCTCCATCCCTCTCTCAATGTCACACTCCGCCATCCTCCATCCCTCTCTCAATGTCACACTCCGCCATCCTCCATGCCTCTCTCAATGTCACACTCCGCCATCCTCCATCCCTCTCTCAATGTCACACTCCTCCATCCTCCATCCCTCTCTCCCTACCTCCGTCTCTCTGCACCCACTCACCAGCAGAGCCACTAGTCCCTAGGCGTGTCTCCAGCTGTTTCACCGGCAGCTTGTGCGTGAGGGCCACCAGCCTGGAGATGCCACTGCGGCCCTTGGCGTTCCCGGCGTACACGATCAGCTGGAACTGCGACTCGTTGTCCAGACCCGTCACCACAAACCTGTCGACCACACCACCGTCCTCGTTAGCTCGATGCAGGAACTCGTTATTATAGAGGGGGGAGGGGGTAAAAAATGTGAGAGATACGAGGTTTTGTCTTGGAAACGAGTCTCTTGTTGAGAGTTAATGGGAGATGGACAGAGATGTTTGGGACAAGGTTTTGTATTTTGGAAATGCTGTAATATAAAAGCTGTTACTTCCATTCTCATTGTGATGCACAAATTTCGGTTGAATATTTTGGCTATTGTCGTTGTCTATCGATCATTTCGATGATTATATTTCCTAAAAAAATAATGAAGGCATGAAGCACTATGATCATGACTCATTGATCTTGGTTGTCATTAGAGCTGTACTGTTGATTCGTTGATGCATCAGTTGCATCATGTTTGAAGTGCTGTGGATTTTGTAGACTGTACACATTGGTCCGTACAGCAAGCCAGGATTGGGAGCCAGTAGTCTCGTCTCTGTGATAGTGTTACCCGGCAGTGACCCTCCCTACCTTAATGAAAATGACCAACCTATTATGTATTGTTTACTGCTTCCAGTGGATGAGTTTTACAAGCAAGAAAGAAGGGTCATCGAAAGTCAAAAGTGAGAAAAGACGAGAAAATGATGAGGAGAAACGAGACAACGAAGGAAAAGATATGGACCAAAGGACATGAGATGACTATAGCAGGGATGAGAAGAGAACAAATGAAACAAAAGAAGAGAAGAGAAGAGATTACACTCGAAATAGAATAGAGAAAAAATAAGGACCTATCGGTCTGTAATATATTAATTGGCTGTATGCATTTCAGCTCTCTAAGTATGTCAATGATTGTAAGGTTCATAAGAAGCCAAGGACCCATCATCCCTCACCTGGGCACCTTGGAGGTAATGTTGGCCTTCAACGTATGCGGGTTGGTGCCGTAAACCTCCATGGCGAAGGTTTGGTTGAGGCCGCCGTCGAAGCCAGGGTCGCAGGTCACAGCCAGGCTGCTGGCAGACACGTTGTACAGCGAGCAGTTGGTAGGAGACTCCGGCTGAGCTGCGGGATCAGAGGTGGGGAACAACCGTGAATATTATGACGCCAGGGGTAGTGGCAACGACGAATGCTTGGTCGATGGTTTTGTAAGGATTAGGTTTAAGAGAAGATCTGGGCCAGGATTCGTGAATTATATACACATCCACTCTCGAAAGTTGCACATCTTTTAACAATCATGACTTTATTTACATTTATTAAACGGTTTATGGACTTCGAGCCATCACAATCCAAGGTTATTTATTGTTTAAAAATCGCCGTAGCGCTTCGAAGCTCAAACTCTTCAATAAGTGTAAACGAAGCCACCATGATTGTTAAAAGATGTACAGATTTCATAAATGGATGCATAAATGCTTGGAAATCCTGACCCAGGGTGGGAAGGAGTGTACATGCTTACCAAACGGTATTAACGTAATAATACTTACCTAGCAGAACCTTCAGGGTTGAGTTAGCCTCATCTATATACTTTAATAAATTCACACACTGAAGAAGTACTTCCTCACAACCCGCGGCCCATCTGCATACCAAAAGTTCACAAAGACCGTTTCGTTATGTTTTAGTCGGTCTAAATTATGTAAACTTGATGTTCCCTTTAAAATATCTTGCTCTTCTGTATCATTTCCTATTAAACTCTTCTTTCTTCAAGCTATGTTAAGTTCAGCTTTCACTTACAATTTTACTGTAGAGCATTTTACGTACCAGCACTATAAACTGTTGGATTGGATGGTACACAGCGTTCTGATAGCATTAGTCTAGAGATTACCGAGGGCTATTCTGATCTTCATTGACATAGATGACGTGATTCTATTTTTGTGTACCTCTTGTGTCAGGGTCAGGGATATGTCCACTTACAGGTTCACTTTTTTCCATTAACACCGGGAAGGGAAAGGAATTCATGAAAACAAAAAACGTTAAGCCAATATGACTATATAACACGTGGAAGAAATATGAGGACAAGGAGCTGGAATATAAAAATGGTGATGGAACGGTGCCCAAACACTTGAATCATCGGATACCGAACCCTGCAAGAGCCAGATTCGAAGATTGTACCGACCAGTCCAAGTAGATACACACTGAAAGGTTTCTCCCATTTACTGTGTCCCCCTTTATAAAGGTCACAGGCTATCTTGAGGTTATCTTGAGATGATTTCGGGGCTTTTAGTGTCCCCGCGGCCCGGTCCTCGACCAGGCCTCCACCCCCCCAGGAAGCAGCCCGTGACAGCTGACTAACACCCAGGTACCTATTTTATTGCTAGGTAACAGGGGCATAGGGTGAAAGAAACTCTGCCCATTGTTTCTCGCCGGCGCCTGGGTTCCACCCCAGGACCACAGGATCACACGTCCAGCGTGCTGTCCGCTCGGCCGACCGGCTATGCATGTCTATTTATTAAGGTCGAGGTCAAGACAAGACTTGACCCGCCTGGCAGAAACGTGAACCTGGAATATCTTCCAATCATTTAAATTGAATGTCAGAGACGCGTGAGTGGATTATCATGCAGTCAAATGATTCGACTGATAGAAGGATGTGCCTGGATTATCTTCAAGTCACTGCTCCGCCTGGTGATCCTCATCAGCTTGGCGTCATCTGTTAAGTCACACAAAGGAGTGTGGATCGTCAGCAATGGTATTTACACATAAGGAAAACACTGTGGGACCAAAAGACCCAACCCCCGATTCTCTTAGTCTGATTTCTTTCCTCTTTACATTCTATGCATAAGGACGTCTTCCATCTATCTAAATACTCTCTAAGAAGTTTTCCTGTTAGTTTCTTAACCTTGTGTATAAAGATTGCTTTCTTGCAATCTAAGAATAGTAGTAAACTCTCGCAAACACGTTTTGCGTGTTTATGAAGTCTTATCATATACATATGTCTTATCATAAGATATAAGAAGTCTTATCAACCCACCAAAAAGCTCTGCCAAACAATTTAAGAATATACAGTTTAATAAACTTTCACTAACTAGTGTGTCAAGCAGAACTATCGTTCTCTGAACCTCCGTTGGATCGTCATTACGAAGCTTATCTTCTCAGCAACTTTGCATCGAAAGCCTGTTAGGGAGCTGATCTGCAGTTGACTGCATATTATGACGATATTCTCGTAGATTGATACGGTACTCGTCGCTTTCGTTCCACCCGTTCTCGTGATTTATCAACGTAAAGTTTGAAGCGGGTTTCCATAACGAGAAAACGTTCGAACGAAGGCAACCCTCCTAACCCATCGAGGTGGGCGTTCATTGGTCCCAGCGTCAATACCTAGATGCTTTCAATTTCGAAAAAAAGGCGGGAATTTTGACGCTGTGGTCGAAAATGTCAGGATTGCAGAGCTTTAAGTGTGAGAACAGGTTGCATCTTAAGTGATCTTCAGAGGCTCTTAATGGGCTTTTGGGGACCCAGAGAATGAGATCGTGTCTGAGGTCAGAGGTCTTATGTAAGTTGAAATTCTCGGAATGGTCATTTACACGCGTTGTCACCAAATGTCACATGAAGCCTGCAGACACTGTCAGGTGAATCCCTGCAACAATACTCAGGTGAAGCCTACAGTAACAGTCAGGTGAAGCCTGCAACAACAGTCGAGTGAAGCCAGTAAGCTGGCGACTGTGAGAGAAGGCCAGTCAGGCGGGACCTGAATACTCGCACTAATATCTCCTTCACCATTATAAATGTTACGTCCCAGCCTAGTTGGGCTGAAGGATAAACGCTGTGGTTAAGAGTCAACAAATTGTTTAATAACATGTAGTTAATTTAACGCGCTGGTAATTATTTGAGGCAGGTATAATCTACACAATGAACCGGCAGAAAATATTCCTAATCTGAGGACATAATTATACTGACAAATTATTTTCTATTCCTGAAAGTTTATAGTTTATGATACAACATTAATAATAGTATACATTTTATAAATTTATTTATCTAAATAACATAGTTAATTTTTTCTAGTGCAAGTATGTGTGTGTGTACTCATCTATTTGTACTCATCTATTTGTGCTTGCGGGAGTTGAGCTCTGGCTCTTTGATCCCGCCTCTCAACCGTTAATCAACAGATGTACAGGTTCTTGAGCCTACTGAGCTCTCATATCTACACTTGAAACTGCATGGAGTTAGCCTCCACCACATCACGTGTGTGTGTGTGTGTGTGTGTGTGTGTGTGTGTGTGTGTGTGTGTGTGTGTGTGTGTGTGTGTGTGTGTGTGTGTGTGTGTCCCGTCTTCCCAGTACTCTTTGTCAGTCGTACATCGCTTTGAAACTACTGACGGGTTTGGCCTCCACTACCTTCTCACTTAGTTCTTTAAAACCGTCTACCACACTGTTTGCGAAATAAAATTGTCTAATATTTTTTCGGCACGTCTGGTTTTCTTCGTTTGAATCTGTGTCCTTTTGTTCGTGAAGTTTCTGGTTTCAGGAATTCCTCTATGTCAATTTGGTGTATTCCTTTTTGTATTTTGTAAGTGGTGAACATATCACCTCTCTTCTATCTTCTAGGTTTGGCATGTTTAGCGCCTCTAGTCTCTCCTCATAACTTTTGGTTTTCGGTTCCGGAAGCCGTTTTGTAGCATGCCGTTGCACCTTCTCTAGTTTTACTTATGTGCTGTTTGAGATTTGGGCATCATACAACTGCTGCATATTCCAATTTTGGTCTCACAAAAGTCATGAACAGTTTCTTTAGTATTTCACAGTCCATATAATTAAAAGCATGTCTGAAGTTGGAAAGCGACACAAACGCTCCTCTCACAATGTTCTTTATATGTTCCTCTGAAGACAGCTTGGTATTCACAACCACCCCCTAAGTCTCGTTCTTTATTTGAGTTCTGTAATTCCTTTCCACATAATTTGTACGTTGTGTATGATCTATTTTCTCTGACTCCTCATTCCATAACATGGCATTTATTCACATTGAATTACATTTGCCACTTGACGCTCCCAGTACCAATGTTACCTAGATCAATTTGAAGAGTTTACAGTCGTCTGCGTCTCCTATCTTCCCATCTTATATGGGAAGATAGGAGATTCATGATAGGTATTATTTAATACCTTATTAATATCCCCCATGTAATGTCATTCATCCATATGTTACCTAACCACCTCACTATAAGAGGATATAACATGGTGCTAAGCACAGTAGAATATATATATATATATATATATATATATATATATATATATATATATATATATATATATATATATATATATATATATCCGCCAGTTCCCTCTTTCAGCGCCATAGTGTGGCGATCCAGAGAGGTAATGCACACTGCATCTATGGTTCCTGCCCGCCATCTAAGGAGCTGAAGGTACTCGACAACCTGTGACAAGTAGCCTTGTACCTTGCATGTAACAAATGTTGTAACCCTTTTTTTGTAATGAAGTTTTAAATAATATAACAAAAGGACAAAAATATAAGGGGTAGTTGGGTTTCATGTTCCAGCGCCTGAGTGTTGCTGTTCAGAGGGGAAATGCGTGCTGTATCTTGGGTACGCACCCGACCCCTGAAGAGCTGGACGAGGTCTTCGAACACTGATTGGTATATTGTTATATAAGTGTGTGTTTTCTGTAAACTGTAGCATTGCAATAAAATCAAATAAAAAAATATTAAAAAAATAATAGGGGTGGTAGGAGAGGAAAAGATTAAAGTATTCAGTGAGAATCCACAAGGTCTTCTCTGAACACTATTTATTTTCTTCTTCGAGGATGTGGGTCCCTTTAATTAAACCAGTGGTGGTACCTCTAAATATATATATATATATATATATATATATATATATATATATATATATATATATATATATATATATATATATATATATATATATATATATATATATATATATATATATATATATATATATATATACTATTTTTTAATGCTGCATATTGAGCACATACAAACTGAGGTATGCAACATTGGCACATAGTATTCCGTTTACGTTTGTCTGGGATAATATTTCAACTAGTATGCACATGAACCAATCAGTAGGTACGTGAACACATTATTAGGTATGCGAACAGATCAGTAGATACGTGAACCTTACTAATTACTACGCAATCTACGTACCGTTTCAAAAGTTAAGTCAGATATCCAAAGCAAAATAAATCTGTGTATTTCGGCTCAACAAACGTGGTCTCCCAGTGTTAAGGTCTAATGTTACGCTGACGAAAACTGAAGCAAGATTTCCTGAACGTCAAGATAAAAATTTCGCCCTGTGGAGTAATATGGTTATGATGGTTCATTAACTTTCTATAAAAAAGTTAACGGGAGCAATCTTCTTCGTAGGTGTTGCAGGGCACGCGTGGAGGTGTGCTGGGGTGTTGGTGGTGTGCTGGGGTGTTTAAAGTGCTCGTGAGAGCTTGTATTAGAGGACAGTCTATGAGCTGGGATCTGAGGACAGACTATGAGCTGGAATACAAGGACAGTGTATGAGCTTTGATAAGAGGACGGACCGTGAGGTGGCATTCGAGGACAGGCTGTGAGTTGGGATACAAGGACAGACTGTGAGCTGGGATATGAAGACAGACTGTCGGGATAAAATAGGATGGGGATAGGGTAGGTTAGTTTAGATTGGGTTCTCCTGGTTAGGATAGATGGTATGTAGTGGTATTTATTATTTTTGTCCATACTTTAGATTTTGATTATTTCATTTTGATGGAATTGAGAACAAGAAAAAAAGAGATTTGAATATGTTACTTAGAGTGGAGGGGTGTTTCTCCACCCCAAAGACGGTGTATTTATGTATAATAATGAATAACTACCTGCAGAATTCTGTGGACATGAGTATATGGGGAAGATAGACTATACAGTATTAGGATCCTATCTACCAAATATCTACCCTGTTAATGATGCACAGTGTCCTTGTGTATTTATTTTTAAGACTATACCTCTGTATTCGTGTGTTTCTTTATCTCACCCTACATCCCCCTGTTTCTCTCTTCTCTTTCACACCCTCTCTTCCCGATGTTCTCCATTCTTCCTCTTCCTGTGTCCGTTTGATCATATTTCTGTACCATTATGCTTGGGGTTGTCTGTCCGCCTTTCTGTGTGTCTAAGGGACGAGCCTGGGAGGGCCACCGAGCATATTAAGAAACAGATAAAAGGGGACCATAAGCATACTTAGAAATAATGTTAAACTCATAAATGTCTAAGGCGAACTATGTTACAAAATATACCAATAAAGATTACGTGTGCTATTCAGACATAGTCAGCCTTAGGCATTTACTGTGTCAGTCTGCACCTTGGCTCCAAGTATGCTTATGGTATCCGTCCACCTGTCCCTCAATATGCCTGGCTGTCCGCCCAGGCTCGTCTCTTAGACAGACAGACAGACAACTCCCCACCCCTAAGTATAACGAACGCAATTAGTGAGGGTTTGCGGTCTGTTGTGAAAGGAAAGGCTTGTTTTTTAGAATTGGTGAGAGTTTTTGAGTATGTTTGTGTCCGTGTGTGCGTGTGAGTATCCATGTGTGCATGCATGTGAGTGTGTGCGCGTACGTGATTGTGTGTGCGTATGTGCACGGGAGTTGTGTCTGTGCTTGTACATCCGTTCCTTGACCTGTCGAGGCAGGAGGGAACCCGAGCAAAGGACAGCCACTTGTGACACGCACCAATTCCTGCCACCTCCCCAACCGGTGCAGGCAGTTTAACGGAATCGGTTTTCCTTTCACACATTTAATGGCCTACAACTTATTTTACTAGCCTTAGTGATAGCTCTGGTAACAATTAACGGATCCAATAATAGGGAACGTTTGACAATCCACTGGCCTCGTGCCCCCGTCGAGCATACTAGGGAGATAGTGGCCCTTAGGTAAATTCTGATAAATATTCGGCAACCCAGGCGTGCATCTTTCATGGTCAGGTCTCATAAGAAGGAAACCCTTTGATATATACGATTTCCTTTACTCTCCCTCTTACGTTATCCCCTACGTTCCCCAACCCTTCCTCTCCTCCACCCCAAAAATTCTGTCTCTTCCTAAGATCAGCCACCCTTGATAGCAACTTAGTATACGCATTAGATACGCACTAAATTTTCAGAAACATTATTAATTATAATATTTCTACCTGCAGTATATGTCAAATAATTTGTGTATTATGAAAATTAACAATAAAAAAATTCAATTTTTTTACATGTTTCCAACCCACAGACTTATGTCATGGTACAACTCGACATCATAAATAAATTCTATAAAAATACGTACATATCTCTTTAATAACAGTGTTTTACCACAGCATAACATAGGCACCAATACAAGCCTATCGTGACTGCTGCTGCAGTGTTCTCTTGATTTCACTGCCAAATCCTTCTAACTTAACCAGAAACGAACAAACCCAAGCAACCCCCCGAACCTATCGAACGGATGCATAAAATGCGTGAATATTGTGAACCGCTACTTTCATAGTAGTTTGCATTTGCTACGTTGGTTACCGTAACATACAAAACGCGACCTATTAGTTGAAAGGACGGGTTGACAATGGACAAGTTCACTGCGTTGTCTCTGGTGTTTATAAAGTAATTATTTCAACGCCGTTCATAGTCAGCACAAACATGCATATCATATAACTCTGTAGAATATATAATATTAGTTTGCTAGTATCACGAGCCTTTTATCTCACACAGCAGTTAAGACTCATAATAAATAAAGGAGGGTCTCAAATTACCACTGCCAGGAAGGCAATAGGTGTTTTGGGAAAATTAATGACTTTCGCTGGTACACGCACCTTGCTTGTAAGCATGATATATAAAGTTCTTGGTGACTAAGAAATATGCTCGTTGCAAGGAACAAATACACTCATTTACAGTATGAGACTGCTTGGAATAAATACTGAGTATACGAGATATTCATTGCAGCGAACAAATACAAACATTCACTAGCTATACTCACTGGCAGGTATAATATGGAAGACACAAGGCACGGTCTGGCGGCCGACAATGTTTTCTGCCGTACACAAGAGGCTCCCGTAGTCGAGGTCTGACATGGGCGTGTATTTGACGACGCTCCGGCTGCCAAGTCCAATTGAAAACCTCTCCTGGGGCACGTCTACGCTCTCGGCTGTGTTGTTGAACGTCCAATAGAACCGAGACACCTGCAACACCCAGATATGGAGCCTTTAGAGCTGTTTTTTTTGGAGCTTGGCTTATAAAAGCCTATCAGACATACCTATTAAGGACAATGCAATACTGTAGATTTGCAATGATCATGCACTCCTTGCACAGGAATACACCTGTTTATATTCCTCGACTCACTTTTATGTGGTTCATCCGTGAAATTTACAATAACATTCGCGACAACCCATACAATTAAACCCATGCTTCATAGCATTGTACATCATTAGCGTCCTATGGTACTCTACTGACAACATAATACCTAAATTGCACCTATAGGAAGATAAGCTTTATTAGCACCGTTCTGGCACCAACTGCGTGTAAAACTGGATTTATGTCCAAATTCTTTATTCCAACTGTGTAACTGTGTGTGTGTGTTTATATATATATATATATATATATATATATATATATATATATATATATATACAATATATATATATATATATATATATATATATATATATATATATATTATATATATATTTATATATTTATATATATAGGGGGGTACCACCTCTGGTGCAATTATAGGGACCCACAGCCTCAGAGAAGGGAACACAGAGCATTCAGGGAAAAACTTGCCATTTAACTCTGAATACATGAGGGTGTTCGCTTCTCCTACCACCCCCCTTTTTTATGGTGTCTTTTTTATGGTTTATATATATATATATATATATATATATATATATATATATATATATATATATATATACATATACATATATAATCTAGCGCCTGTGTGTCTGTAGACGTACTTGCATGCACAACAGACAAGCTCAAAACGTTTATATATCACTGGAGTAGAAGTTTGATGCAATATTGAAAGAAAACAAATATACATTATCAAACGAACTGTTAGTGCATGCTAAGACGCACCTGAGGGACAGCGTCCACCTGGCAGGTCACCTGAGCTTCTTCTAATTTGGAGACACCATAGGTCTTCACCTGTCCAGGACGACACAAGGGCGAGTCTGTATGGGGCGACACAATTATTGTCACACACGAGGCTCGCGTGTTGGGAGTGAGGGCCAGCAGCGGTAGCTTATGAGCAGATTATCGGGAAAATGCGTTAAATTCCTGTGTAGCTCTCGGGTGGGATAGAGGAGAGACCATGGGCTGGGATATGAGGACAGACCATGAACTGGGATATGAGGACGGACCATGAGCTGGGATATGAGGACGGACCATGAACTGGGATATGAGGACGGACCATGAGCTGGGATATGAGGACGGACCATGAGCTGGGATATGAGGACAGACCATGAACTGGGATATGAGGACGGACCATGAACTGGGATATGAGGACGGACCATGAGCTGGGATATGAGGACAGACCATGAACTGGGATATGAGGACGGACCATGAACTGGGATATGAGGACAGACCATGAACTGGGATATGAGGACGGACCATGAGCTGAGATATGAGGACGGACCATGAACTGGGATATGAGGACGGACCATGAGCTGAGATATGAGGACGGACCATGAACTGGGATATGAGGACGGACCATGAGCTGGGATATGAGGACGGACCATGAACTGGGATATGAGGACGGACCATGAGCTGGGATATAAGGACGGACCATGAGCTGGGATATGAGGACGGACCATGAGCTGGGATATGAGGACGGACCATGAACTGGGATATGAGGACGGACCATGAGCTGGGATATGAGGACAGACTATGAACTGGGATATGAGGACGGACCATGAGCTGGGATATGAGGACGGACCATGAACTGGGATATGAGGACGGACCATGAGCTGGAATATGAGGACGGACCATGAGCTGGGATATGAGGACGGACCATGAGCTGGGATATGAGGACGGACCATGAACTGGGATATGAGGACGGACCATGAGCTGGGATATGAGGACGGACCATGAACTGGGATATGAGGACGGACCATGAGCTGGGATATGAGGACGGACCATGAACTGGGATATGAAGACGGACCATGAGCTGGGATATGAGAACGGACCATGGGCTGGGGTTAAAAAACAAACCAGGAACTGGGATATGTGACCATATTAAGAGCTAGAATGTAAGGATAAAAACTAAGAGCTGAAATATGGATACTAACTAAGTGGTAGGATATGTGGACAGAATAAGAGCCACTATATGAAAATAGGCCATGAACTGGGATATTAAGGCACCCCAAGAACTGGGTAAGGATAGACTTAAGAGCTGGGATATGAGCACGAAGTGAAGGAACAGTGCTATCAGCTTGAACCATCAGGCAGTCTATGTACCGACTAGTCCTAGTGGATGGAGAAACAGCACAGGTGATTTTTCTATTTTTACTTTATATTTGGCTAGTTGGAAACAGTGAGGGGAAGGGTAGTGGGCAATGGGGCCAAAGGTTTGACGCGAAGCTTGCAACCGAAGCAGAAAATCATAAATACTTGAAAAATGTTTTATTGCAAAAGATAATTTCACGTATGTCCAGTATCCAATTGAAAAGAGGTATTGCACTGGATTTAGAACAGCGGATGATAGAATGGAACACACTTACACTGTACAGCCAGAGTGACAGGTGTGGAGGTAGAGTCCCCTTCTACGTTACTGGCCTGACAGGTGTAGCGTCCAGCATGACCTCGGGTCACCTGCTGCACCACCAGGCTCATGTTATTGAGCAACACACCGCCCTCCTTCTCCTGCCGCAGCACCACACCCTGAACAAACAGGTAGAGCATCGTCAGGATAGCCACGGCCTCATACCCGTGTCTGTCATCAACACGCTCCTCATCACTCCTCAATTGGCTTTTGGACAGGATATTTTTAATTGGATAGCTGATATTTTTACCAGTTTGTTCAACTTATCGGTAAATATTGTCAATGTTTTCAGCGACTGAGAGTTCGAACAACTAACACTATTATCCGAAAATTCCATTCCGTTCTCAGGCTTTAGTCATCCAAGCGGCGACGGACATCATTTGGTCATTTCTTTTAAAAAGCAGTTTTCAAAAGACTGCGGCAAGCCGGGAAGCCAATGTAGCAATAAACAGTTTTATTATAATTCGAAATCGATATTTCCTCATATAAATTAATATTGTTATGTAATAGAATTTTGTATAATGCTTTGCCTACTTAGGCAGCCTTAATTTGTTATAACATACAAAACACTTGTCATAAGCTAATTAAAAACGGACAAACCCAAGCACCACACCTAACCTAACCTGATGCAAAGAAAACGTCGATATTTGTCAGCAGCTACTAGTCATAGTACTTTGTAATGTGTAACTTCAGGACCATAATGTACAAAGTGAGACGTATTAGTTGAGAAGACGGGTTGATTTAAGTTAGGTGTTAGGTTCGGTTGGCAATTTTTTTGTAATTTACTGAACGTGGGTGAAGCATTTAGAAAGGTGCGAATCGAATATAGGAAGAGGGCGAATCACTTTTCAAACAAAGTTCGAACATCAGTTGTGAGTTGTTTGAAAAGTCTTTCATTCGTAAATAGGAAGTTTTGTCGCTGGATTAACGAGCACTTGGTCATTGTTTATGAGGAGGGGCTGCAAGACACGAAAATTAGATATATGTGTGAAAATGAATTAACTTGTGTTTTGAGTGTTCTGAGCTCAAGGTAAGTATAATCATGTATAATATCGAGCTCAGCGCTAAGTACTCCAGCTTGTATTTTTATACAATAACAAAGGAGGCAAGGGAGCTATACAGTTCAGGTATGTATAAGCAAATAATAACTCAAAACCAGCACGTGTATCGAGATGGCGTTTAATGACTCGCATTTGATTCTTTGCGATTATTGCACGCTTTGAGCAGTTTCTTCTTCACCCAAGCACTGCAAATACAGAAGCTCGTTCTCACAAAAACTGGCCAAATGCTTGCTAATTCAGCCGTCAACCCCACCCCCACCCCGTGTTTATGCCGCCCGTCCTCCTAAGGTTTCCCCAACGTCAAGAAACTGTCGTAATAAAGTGCCCTCTCCTAGCCTACCAGAAGACCCAAAACAGAAAACGGGACAGTATGTCAATTTCGCGATCTGCTATACAATTTTACGTACTATTTTCTAGTACGACAGTTTTTGTCCTTAGGTAGAGTGTGTCAAAATGTGACGCTGTATTAGGAGGACAGGTTAGCTTATGGCTGAAACCCCCCATGCAACTCACAGCTAATGACCTTCCAATGTTTGTGTGTCAGTGTTTAGCTCATGGCCTCTCTTAGAATTGCACCTAACTATATCCCTAGCCCGTCGTCATAATCAAAGCCCCCCCCCCCCGTTCATGAATGAAAAATGGTTTACACACGATTTACAACTGATGACGTTCGAACGTTTCTCGAACAGTGCTTCGCTGACGACCTCTGGAATCGCAGCACTATAAATGCTTCACCCGCCTATTTCAAATACAAATAATTTATTTGTATTTGAAATATGTATTTCATTTTTCATATGTACGTGAAATACGTATTTGAAATGTTTTATTAGGTTAAAAGTTAGGCCTAAGTGTTTATCACATTGTATTGTTTAATAATAATTTATTGAGTAATGCAATTTTGAATATGCAGCATATTAAAATTGATGAATGCGTATTTATGGTTGACGGTCGCTTGGACGGGCCTAGCCTGAGGGCAGGTAGCAAGAGAGAGAGTGAGAGCTCTATGCCTGTATGACTAGTCTGTCTTGAAGTGATACGAGGATAGATAAAAATATGGGATAGAAAGACTGAGTGGAAGAACGGTTCCCAACTACTAGTATTATCATTAGTCGAACGCCGATCCTGCAAGATCCTGCAAGAAGCGAGTCCGTCGCCATACCCACCAAAAAGTTTAAATTTAGGAATGTGAAAGAAGCCCCCAAGCTGTGGAATTATAACACTTACATTATGTTTCCAGACGACCTTGTAGGCTCGCGGGTTGGCATCCACATGACAATCGAAGTAGACGTCGTCCCCTTCTCTGATGTTTGTCGGGTTGAGCGACGCCCCCAGCACCGCCTTCGCCGTTGGTGCGTCTGCAGGAGGATCACGAACATGTGGAGTGGTTATGGTGGTAATAACAGGTCACGCGAGTCTAGTTGTTGTAATAATTGTCCTTTCATTGCAGAACTTTCCTGCACCCAACAATTAGGAATTAAGCAACCTGAGATCCTGAGAAAATCTCTGGTCCAATGTTATACCTGAAAATTGGTAGCGTATTAACACTGAGATTATGCTATAGGACTGACACAGCAACAGCAAAGGAAGTTACAAACTTCCGTAATATGATACATGCAGTACATAAAACCCAAGGTCAGCTAATGGGATTTTGACAACGCAACGATAGATTGCATGAATCTAACATCGCTTATATAAGGAGAGCAATTTATTGACCTAATACATGACACCTTAAATGTCATCCACAAGCAATATTAACACAAGAGCTGGAGCTTTTTAGCTCATATGGCTCGTGCATGTAGCTAATTCCTTAATGATCCATTCAAATCCCCCTTCCCCACTAATATGTATGCTAGCTTTTGCTGCATATGGTGTGACGATATATGTGCCGGTTGGCAGATAACTATTGCAGGTGAAGGACGGCGGCAGCGTGACTGTTCCATGCTTTCCTGTTATCTCATTGCTCCTCATAGTCGACTATAGTCATAAACTCCACACCTGGGGCCGCGGCCTCAATATTAACATAAGTTTAAGACAGGTTTGTGGCAAGTTTAAACACTTGCCACATGATTAAGCGGTAGGTTTCTCCTCTAACAATTCGTCACCTACACAAATATGGCTGATAGGGAGATCAGTTTACTCTCCCTATGCTTTGAGGTGCATCAGCATGAAATTATAACTTTTTATTCGTAGGTCAGTGTCCTGTTCAGCCCATCCTCAGTTTCCATATTCTAAAGCCAATGGCAACTCGCCCTCTTCCCTAGGACAAATCTGATTGGGCTCGGAACATGATACAAACTATCTTCTCACACCATGTGAGAGGTGCTTATTCTTTGGGTCAAGGTTAGATATCCCCGTCCCTCTCTAAACTACACCATTTGTAACAGCTCCGTGACTGCCAGTCCTTTCTCAAGTGATTAATATCGCAAATTAATCACTGTCAAATGCTACGTCTTTCTCCGTGACGCAATTGAACTCGTGAAAAACTGGGCTCTTTTTGAATACTATATACATACCAGAGGTTACATCTAAAAATGGTATATTTTATTATCTAGATTCCAGTGAAAGAACCCAGTTCTAGGAAACACAGTGGTGTTGGTAACAACAAGTCACGTGACTCTGGCTGTAGTGGCGATGGCTAAATTAATGAAAGAGATGAAAGAAACGTTGACGGCACTCGTAGTGCCGATGACGAAAATGATCACCAACACCGTTGGTGATGCGTCTTCAGGAGGAGAAGGAAGGGCTTAAGGGAGGTTTATACCCTGTGTTATGGTGGTAGTTATCATAAAATATTTTAGTAAATTTAGCTTTACAGCAAATCAAACGGTCTCAACGAAAATAAGATCGTAAAAGTGTTAAAATTTGAAACGTTGTCCAGAGGTGCCTTTCCTTAAATGTCATATGAAGGTGAATGTCTTCATTAAAAATATACATTGGTGGAAATGTATTTTTCGGTTTATCAGGAAATAATGTATTATCTGTCATCTGACTTGTAGTAAATATTAGACAATGGGTATCTTATAAGTCTCCAGATCAGAACTGTATGGAGTCATCCTTCATGCAGCGCAATATCTTTGTGTATAAAATAGTCCTGGAGAGTATTCTGGACTATTGTATACTTACTGGCAGGCCAGTAAGCTCTTCTGTTGGCTTCAATATCCTTGCAGGGGCTGACAGACCTGAAACCAAACCACCAAACTGATATTGTTTCCTACGTCTTCTCTGGTACCAAATGTAAGTCGACAGAGTAATATCATGCATACCAAACACATAAGTCAGAACTAGCGGTCGGCAAACAGTGTGGCCGTAACCCTGGGCGTGTGTGTGTGTAAATGTGAACCCCATTATAATGGGAGTATCGACACTGGGCACCAGATTATAAGCAAAGGATGACTTCATTAATATTTCCTGCTGGAAGCTGTACCTATTCTGCCTCCGTGTGAGCAAGGAGGCTAACTGCTCACTATATCACCTTTATTGCGTATGCAACCTTACCATTGCTGTGGAACGCTAAACCGCCTTGCAAATAACGTAATGTATAGCATCAATATACCAGACTGTTATTAAGCTATCGAAAGTGTCCAAACTCCGACACACCAGCTACGAAACACTTCTTACCTGACATTCCAGAGCCATAGCAATGATGTTTATGTGTCTGCACTTGTCTTTTATATAACGATCTTATAAATCAACTCGGATATGTTTTTGTGCTTGCATAACGATAACATCCATATAATATCATTTATGGTCTAACTTGCCGAAGTTAACTATTTTATTTATGAACATGGCCGCAGGGATGTTTGCATTATAGTTTTTGTTGTTGTCGGTGCTGCATTTGTGGTCAATATTGTTGTTGTTGTCGATGTTGCTCTTGTCGACGTTGCTCTTGTTGTCGATGTTGCTCTTGTCGACGTTGCTCTTGTTGTCGACGTTGCTTCTATTGACGTTGCTCTTGTTATCGATGTTGCTGTTATTGATGCTGTTGTCGGTGCTGCTGTTGCAAAAGACTAAGATTTGAGGACGAATTGAAAGACAGATGTCCACCATTAGGAACATCGGATATTGAAGGCTGACCATGCATGAAGCGAGGCCACCGGCTCGGTACATATCAGTGGAGAGTGAATCATCTCAGAAGACAATGCTTATTGATAGGATATTCTCCACATTACTGCATTTCCGGTCAAATGAAGAAAGCCATAAGAATGGTGGAAACATTAAGTTTACACTTCAGAAGATTGAGTCATTGGCTACGAATTCAATAAGTGCGTTTCACCAACAGGTGAACGAGAGGTTTGTTTCTAAGGGCGTAAACTTTCTTAGCAGAGGAAACTCTTCTTCTACTCTTAAGTTAGATTGTAAGATATATAATTTCCTCTGTAAATTAAATATTACTAGTGAAAATAATCACCATCTGCTTCCCCTGCTACTGCACCATCTGCTCCATCTTCTGCTGCACCATCTACTGCACTTGCTGCACCATCTTATGAACGACTTTTCGAGGTTAAGAAGCCAGATGTTTGGACTAGCTTCACTCAACTTTCTAATATGAAGCATGTGGTGCATGAGTGTATCATGGGCCAGTTGATCTCGACGCCAATGCCACACGTTTAGAAATATCGGTATCTCCAGCCCCCCTCCCCCCCCGTGCAATAATCATGAAGTCAAGTTCGAAATATTAGTTGTTTTGTACGTAGGCGTATTAGCCAGCTTCGGTGATTCATTATAAAATGTGTGTGGGAGAGACGAGTAGGGGTGTGGGGGGGGAGAGGAAGGGAGATGTTTGAAGAGGGGGGAAGGAGAAAGAGGGAGAATGGTGTAGAGAGGGAGAGTGGAAAAAATAGGAGAGATACATTTATTTTTTTATTTATAATATGCCACATATAATCTGCATTTATATTATAAACAGCTGCATGTATGAGGTAAGGGGAGACCATCAAGAGAAAGCGCTAAGCCTTTACGGCTATATAGCATTTGGAAGAGATATGAGGATGGGGATTTGGGATAGGACAGGAAAGGAATGATGCCTAACCATTTGGACGGTCGAGTTTTAAATGTCGACCTACATGGAGCGAGATTGTCGTTCTACCATCCAGCCCAATATGTAGTAATTGTAAGCCTCATCATCCAAATTATGCACTATATTCTTGTCAATATAGTTGGCTACAAAATCGCCGCACCCTTGATATAATATAATCGAAAGTTGGCTTTAGCAGATTTTGTGGACATGTAATATTGTTTCATAATGAATTAAAACCAGAACAACAGTAAAACTATCAGTTCTGGATGAAACAAACATATTTGTCAAAAATCATTAGTATCGAAATAAAATTTTACGATGTAAATACAATTTTTCACAACTCTGCTATTTGTATTTTATTCGTTCTCCAATTATTTATATAACATAAACAAACGTTTTACGTAACATTTAAGTAGGCTCTTGTACTTCTTAAGAAGGGACGTGTGACGAATCTTCCACGGGAGACATCTCCCGTCACGCAGGGTGCAGTCGCACCTCCACAAATCTCCAGTATCAGCTCTTGATATTGGTAATGGCTCAAAAGGGCCACCACTTACGGGCTATTCATGCCCGTGCCACCTTTTGGGTGGCTTAATCTTCATCAATCAATCAATCACGAATCTTCCGTGCTGGACTTTTTCAGCTCCTTCGGAACACCTGGCTTGAACCTCTGAACTGTCTTTAGCTAATATTAGAAATGTTCTACTCAACTGAAGTTTAGAGATTGTGATGGCCTCTCAAGTACTTTGATATAATGCATCACTAACCTATTGGCAGTAGATCTTATGGTGAGCTTCGGTTCATCAACCTGCTGGATTTGCCACCAAGCTTCAGTTTCTTTACAGAGGAAACCCGGGATTATTAATATATTATCCTGTTATACTTTGCACCCCACCCGTCATTCAATTCTATCAAGGATACCAGGACCACAATGCGTATGTATACACGTTCCCAGATCAAAACAGCTTTCATTCTAAGGCAAGGGTCTTCTCAACGTAGCATTTTTAACTCTAAAAGTATGGCTGAACGGCGTTTTTAAGACCATACAACAAGCTGCACTTGTGCAACGATAGATACGAAGTTTTGCGGTCAGATAAAACTATATCGGTCTTTTTGTATATACTCAACATTTTGTATATATTTAAGTTAATGCTCTTGCAGAGAAAAATTAATTTTTTTCTATTAAGTATTGAGGTGATGTGTCTCAATGAAGAAAACCGCCACAGCCTTGAGTACCAATAGCGAGGTCACTACCTCCCCCATCTAATTATTAGAAAAAAACAAACTTTTCAGCTCAGTATAAATCAGTAAACACACTACTGTACCGGGACACTAGTTCTCTGATTCACCTCCCACGATAACACCTGCAGATTGAGCAGTCATCTCTCACGAGAACACCTGCCGCTTGAGGAATCACCTTCCATGTACCGAAGGGTCTCATACTACAACTAAGTCATGTTTAAAAACTGCTGTAGAAGACATTTTCATCAGTAACCTGACTGATACTACACTTAAATTTCAGTTATCTCAACTCTTGTCCCTAATATCCTATAATGCACTGAGTGCACCACCAACTTTGCCCTCTGAGTTAGACCTTACTGTATAAGTAATGGATAACAAACGATCCACTGAGAAATTCCTCCCATGTGCAAGATTGTCTCAAGTCTCTACAACTCCTCAGTGCTACTCTCCAAGAGTCAACACGTTTGGTGTGTCGACATCTTCCCGACGGCTGGTGCTTGTCGTGTAAGTGGCAATATCTCTTGCCCTTAAGGAACTCCAGTCTGCTATCTCACGTACCCACCCCGTCTTGACTTGGTCGCTTCTTGTGACCATTTCGTGGCCTTGTATCTTGTCAACACTTGCGTGAACTAATTTAATGCTAGAACCTGGCTGTTTTTAGAATAGACTCGATAAGCACGTCCGCCTTCGTCTGGTATCAGTCTTCCTCACGATCTCTGTTTCGGTAGTCATATAGTTTCCAGCAGCCTCGCTAGCTCTGAAGCTGTTGCGATTGGTTCCTCGTTCTAGCTGAATTGTTATAAGCGCAGATATCTCCAACTTGGATCTGTAGCGGTTTTCGGTTGCACTAATTCAGATACTTTTGGTCAAACCTATAAAACCCTCCGTCTTGCCACTGTCTAGAAGATTTCACTTCCCCTGTATTTCCAGAGACAGTTCGCCCAAAATTCCTTCTGGTACACTAAGATCCAGCATATGTTCACAGTGATGATAGGCATCCTTACCAGTGTCAAAATCGAGGATACAAGTTACCATTAAGCAGAAATGCAACGGTGATGTGATGGGTGATGGGCTGGTAGTGGGATGGTGATTGGGGGGGGGAGAGGGGGTGATGACGGGTGATGGTGTAAAGATGGCATGTCGGGTGATGGTGATGGGGGTGATGGCGTATCATCACAGATGGTGATGATACGGTAGACGAGTATATATGGGGGTAGCAGTTGTTCTGGCAACGAGGTAAGTCTGAGCGGTGATCAAACTAAGAGTTCGTAACCTTACATTAAAACAAAATATTTGTCATTTAACCAAAAGAAACACTTCGTAAAAACAATAACTTCGTAAAAACTGGTCAACACTACCCATCAGTGACAGCAAGCTCAGTTGTATTATCATTTACAAGAGTTTCAGTTAAGTCAGTACGACGAAACATTCGCAATAAACCCACAGGAAACATTACAACACATTACAAGAAAAGTTACTTAGATCAAATCGTTCAATAACAGAATGACTTTAGTTTTATTAATATAAGTGTTGTCATGTTCAAGTAAATATGAAGTAGCTTCAAGATATTTTTTCAGAAAGCAAAATAAACAATAAACAAAGCTGCTATCAGGGTTACAAAATATATTTAATATTATTAGCCAGACATTTTATTTCTTAACTTAAACCTAAATATTATAATTTTCAAATCAATCAGACGTTCTTAAAATACTGAACGAAGAGACCTGCCAAATCTTCGAAAAACGAAAACGAAAAGAAAATGGAACGAAAAACATTGACAAATAAAACCATGAGATCCTTATCGGAGATTCCTAATTGACACAAGCACTGCAACAAACTAAATACTGAATGAATTCAATGCACTCAGATCAATTCATACCCATTAATGCTTATCAATACACTCGCACATAGCAATATACTCACAAGAAACACGTCATTACACACAATGCACTCACAAAAATTTACTCATAACAATACACAGATACCAACCAATCCTCCTGAAATGATAGTTTTTGTAGTAACTATTTGGTCGAAATTGCCAATATGTAGTGATGGACCGCCAGTAAACTACTTTTTGTACTATAAGTTTTACTGTGTTCGGAAAAATGTAAGTTAAAAACTATACTTAAATATTCCTAGGGCTAGTATAGAACATATATGAACTATATTAGGCTTAAGATAGCGTACATTAGAATTTGGATTGCTAGAATAGGTTAGATTAGGGTTTATATTTATGTTCAATAATAAAAAGCCTAATATTCTGGTGGTCCATCACTACATATTGGGACTTTCGACCAAATAGTTACTATAAGTACTCTCATTTTAGAATAATGGGCTGTTCACACACATCAATACATTCACATCAATACACTCACATCAATTCACTCACACATGCATACACTTTCATCAATACACTCGCACACATGAGGACATTCACACTAATCAGTACACTTTCACACAACAATACACTCGCACATATTAACATACATGTTAATGTGTCACACCTCAGTGTGTTAATGTGTCACATACACACCTCAGCTCAGCGTTTTATTGTGCTTCCTCGACAAACATGATTAAGGCGTAACTCAGCAGGAACAGAAAGTTCGTAACTTATTTTGTAGCTCCTCCAATGCTGCTACAAGCTGATGAATATTGATGCTACAAGGGGGTACAAAATATATTAGCACAAACTAATTATATATGTATATTACGTGCATTTCGAATAATTGCAGACCTTACATAATTTACTACGAAGTAAATTTTTAATTTACTCAGCATTGAAATACTGAGTCCTTGGATTTTAATTTTCTGTATTGTACCTAAGCAGAAAGAAGAGTAAAGTTAGTCGCTGTTGACTTTTGTCTCCGTGTGATATCTGTTGCACCTGATGTGTTACTGGTGCTTTGGCATCGTGCAACACGTGATACATCTTGAGTGTAACTGGTATTTGTGCACCATGCCAGCACCTGCAGCACAGGACTGAGAGTGGCCAATCGATTAGCTGCGATGCTTCGATAATCGATTAACGCAGATGCTGGATTACACTACCTTGACATCTCAGAAACTCAATTAATTAACATTCAATTAATCTTTCCTCGTTCACATTTTCACTTTGGCAGTTAAGCTATGTTTTGACTAAACCGGTGTATGCTATTAGCTAAATGAGGCATTTGCTAACATACCGAGATAAGTACCATCGTGGCTGCGATAAATGTAATAATGTATTTCTTAAACTTTACATTATGTTTGGACATAATACTTATACTGAGAATGTAAACAATTTTACGGTCGAAAATAGCATTGCCTTAAATAAAAAGAATATATGCTCATCCGCATCAACAAACCACGGCCACGGTTTAAAGTTAAAAAAAACTTAAAACTGGAATTATAGCAAAATGAGAGTTTTGAAATTTGAATCGTAATTAGTAATAATTGATCGCTCTTACCTAAGGCCTGTCATAGTTACATGTCTTGCGACAGAATATTTACCAATATACAAAACGCTATTCGTAGTGTGAAAATTGTGACTTTGATGGATATTGCACACCGTGATGGAAAATGCGGTGCATTAATCAGATTTGAAGGTGTTACACAGGCACTTATCGTATCGTAATCTGCTGTCGTCTTGGTTGTGTAAGATTAATTCCAGAAAATACCAATTCCATGCTATTAATATTTAATCTCTCTTAAGTACCTCTTCTTCATAAGTATACCTCCCTTCTCACTTCCGGGAAATTTAAAGAGGACAACCTCTTGTCCTGGAATACAAATGACCCAGTACACACATCACTCCAAGCAGCTTATTCGTGCCTAACGTGAAGCTGCCGATGTTAAAACACAAGGAAGATCAGAGAAATGTCGACAATGACGCACTGGATTATGACGAATCCAGTATTTCTTCCTAACGCTATATAATTGTACTGACTTAACACTGTAATTTCCTTTCCTTCATTAATTTCATAATACCAACATGAAAAAGTACTTACTATAAGGTACAATTAAAGAATAAATCATCAAACAATATTTCTTAGGTATATCATTTAAAAGTCAAACTATGCGTTTTCCCTGCTCTTTTATGGTGATTTGACAGGTATGCTAGTAAACGTCTCAAATATTCACACATCAATCAGTCTACGCCGCAAATCTTCAACCAGCGCGCTGATCGGAGTTGGTGACTAACAGTTGGAAAAGTTACTTGCTCCTTGTATTGTTAGCTTGTCTCTGTAATGATTCTTCTCGTCATCCTAGCTGTTGATTCCTCATGACATTGGCTTGAACTGTCAGAAGAATTATTTTCTGAGAGTTGTCCACCATCTAATCGTATAAGCTAAGATCCGAGCGAGAATCATGGATCCTTCCGCTGCCTTAAGTCGTCGGCATACAAATTGGTGAACCACACTTGGCTAGCTAAGTTTAGCGCCTGAGGGACTTGACTGATCATCAGAAGCAAAAAATTTAACGTAATCTATCGGTCTTTATTTCTTGCTGTTTGGTGAATCAGGTCGCTGATTTGCTTCGATTAAACCCAATTTTCAAGTGGCCAGAAGCTCTTCTCATCGACGTCTTCACTCCAAATATGTCCGTCGTAATCTGTCCACATTTGGCTTGAAGAATTCGAGTTGTATACCGGGGCATCATTATCGCAATAAATATTGACCTAAAAGTTTTTTTTTGTAAAAGCTTAACCAGTTTTTAGCAAAGGCCAAATGGTCGTTAATCCAGCCGTTGATCTCCGTGTTTATAAATAAAAAACACCGTACACACGATTCACAACTTATGGCTTCCGAATTTTTGTCAAATGGTGCTTCGTTCACGCCCTCTGCCCGAATCACTCATCTCCAAATAATAATAATAATGACAATAGTAATTATTATTTATATAAAGTACATTTGAAACATACAGTTGAATATTCCAATGTAATTAGTAAAAAAGGCATCAATACGCCGCTAATTGATCCACTTGAGGGGATATACTAAAAATTATGAATAGAATGTAACCCCTAATCTAACCTACACCTAATTATGCATATTGATTCTAAACATTTATAGTGCGAATGAAGGAAAAAAGTAGAACGATAGTCAAAAAAATTCGATCGTCATCAGTTACAAATCGTATGTAAACTTATTTTTTTATTCATAAACAAGGAGGTTTTAGCAGCTCAATTTGCGAGCATTTGACTATTGTTTATGAAGACTTTGTAGGGTTACAGTGATGAAGATATGGTGTAATAGATGGTTACAGCTATAAGGGGAGATGGCTACAATGACGAAGACAGTGAGGGTGGGTTCAGTAAGATAGCAACACTATCACTCCGTGAACAAATCCACAAGGGCTGTGATCAGGGTTCGAACCTATGAGCGGGATATAATCGGGCTGAGTCGTGGCGCAATCGACTAAGGCGCGTCTAAGTTCATACCCGGAGTAGGTTCGAACCCTCATCATAGCCATTGTGGATTTGTTCATTTGATGTATCATGCTATTGTGATTTCTATGTGTACTATCACTCCGTCATCCATACAAAGCCGGGTTTTCCCTCCTACAGTGTGTGTATAGCCTATTCATATAATGATAGATTGTAAATAATGTTGGAAATATAACTATCCAACTGTGCTGTTGACCTACTGTTAAGGCCAACAGACATATACTTTGCGTGATAAGTAAAAGTGGATTAGAAGGATAGATAAAATCTTCACTTGTGATTCATTGCGTGTTGATAATTATAATCCTAATATCAAAGGATATTGCAACAACTGCATCTTCAAAGCAATAGCTGCTAGTTACGAGTGCGTGGGGGGACGAGCCACGGATAACGTGACGACATAATAACATCAGCTTGCGTGGGACTTAATACGTATAAATCTCAGAGTAATAATCATCTCAAAGTGACAGGTTCAATGAGAGTAAAACATGTAATAAGGCGATCATAATCATCTCTATAACGTGTCTGATATGTCGAGGTTCGGGCGATGTATAATCAACTTTAGCTGAAGGTGTTCGGCTTAAGTTAAAGACATTTGAAGTGTGTGTGTGTGTGTGTGTGTGTGTGTGTGTGTGTGTGTGTGTGTGTGTGTGTGTGTGTGTGTGTGTGTGTGTGTGTGAGGAAATATAACATTCCTAGCGTGCAAGGTGATTAGAGTGATATGAAGTGTTGTACTCACAGTAGACGCTGAGTTTCCAGGTGTCCTCGATCACTGCCGTGGGAACGTTGCGGTTCTCAGCCCGACACGCCAGGAGTCGTCCGTCGTCGGACGCATTGGGCGTAAGACATACAATTGAGGTAGACACGTTGCCCCCGTGTGAGGTCTGTGTGTGGGAACAGGAGAGTATGAGGTGTTGTTACCAAAAAAGTCGCACCTTTTCTCTACACGTTCTAGTACTTTACATGCGATCTCTCATATGAGTAGGAATTGTTTTTATTCGCCTTCTCCGTTTGCTCTGATAAAAATGGGCACTATAAGTAGATCACATAAGAGTGGACAACAACTTGCGTTACTAGCCTTAACCTTATTTGTACCTACTTCCAGTTTACAATATATTTAAGGGTGATACGCTAACCTAAGCACAATTAAGGGTAATTGTGCTTGGGTTTAGGCCTCGGCATAAAGTATGTACTCGGTTCACACATCTCTCACGTCATACATTACATGACTGAAAAATTATCTCCAAATAGATAAAAGAAGTTACTATGGAACACATCGAAGATAAGTATTTAGCCAAAAGAGAGTGCTTGGAGAAATACCGTATGGGAAGACAAAGCACAACATTCTATATCAGTGTACATAAGGAGAAACCAGAACTCCAGTTTCGTAGAAGGAACACTAGTATGCTGATGGCCTAAACAGAGTAAAGAGTACTAGAATGAGAAGGTAGATACTAGATACAGATCTATTAAGGTAGTTACAGAGTATAGAGCCTAGAGTATCAAACAAATCAAAGTAAATAAAATACAGAACACGGCGAACGTAACACAGAGGAAACAGCTGGTACACAACCAGACTGACCAATAACGAGGTGAGACACCTACCGTATCATCGGCAGCTGGCATCCTGGATGACCCCCACCACCAGGTGAGGACCGCGGGGGGCCGTGACCCCCGGGAAGAACACAACACCTCGTACGTCCTGCCAGCAGAGAGTGGCTCCTGGGGGCGATGGATGACCACGTCCAACGGCCGCACTGTGTATGTATATCCACACAAGGTTTACCAACACTCTAATATGTAATTCAAAAGACATTAAATTTAGAATTATTTACCTTTAAGCTTTCTTATCTTATAAGCTTGCAAACTTTAAGTACTCGGCTGAAATTTCTTAGTTAAGTTTCCCAGCTCAAATATTCCCTTTGAAGTCTTTAGTCGAATATTTCTGAGCGCTAAAACCTGAACTATAGGTTCTTCAACACATAACAGTCGACTGTTTCTGAAGGCAAGAAGTGTATGTAAACACTTGACCCCCCCCCCCCCAGCTACAGTGTTCAACACAAAGTTGTGTTTCTAAACGTAAGAAACTCCAAATTTAGTGTTTTTCAATATACAGCTTAGTTCAGTGTTTCAGCAACTCTAGTATTTTCAAACCAGAACTCAGTTCCAAACGCTTCAACTCACAGTTCATATCTATAGTGACCATGGTTGCGAGGGCCGGAGATACTTGGTTATTAGTGGCTCGACAGGTAAGTTGAGCCCTGAGCAACGACCTTGTTACTCCTCTCAGCGTCAGGTCGTTACGAGTCTGGTCGTCTTCGCGACTCTCAATGGTGTCATCAATAACCTGATCGTTAAGCAACCAGGTGACAGCTGGCGCCGGGCGACCTGTGGAAGGAGAGGAGGGATAGTTTTACCAGGAAGAAAATATAGTTTTGCAGAGGAGAAAGTATAGTTAGTGTGTCTGTTATATTTGATGTGATTACTTCAGCTTCAAGATAGCAACATAATTATATTTGCTAATGTTTCACCCACGAGGTGGTAATATGTCATCCTCGAAGTGTCAACGTTAACCTCGAAGTGGCATTATGACCCTCGAGGTTTTAGCTGAGGCCAAGATGATAGTTCAGAGTATCACGATAGTTCAGATACACAGGATAGTTCAGATACACAGGATAGTTCAGATACACAGGATAGCTCAGGTACACAGGATAGCTCAGGTACACAGGATAGCTCAGGTACACAGGATATCTCAGGTACACAGGATAGTTCAGATACACAGGATAGCTCAGGTACACAGGATATCTCAGATACACAGGATAGCTCAGGTACACAGGATATCTCAGATACACAGGATAGCTCAGGTACACAGGATAGTTCAGATACACAGGATAGCTCAGGTACACAGGATAGCTCAGATACACAGGATAGCTCAGGTACACAGGATAGCTCAGATACACAGGATAGCTCAGGTCAACAAGAGTGTCCAGGCCAGCACGATATTCTGGCCAAAACGATAGTTCCGAGCAACATAAATATTCAGAGCAATATTCAACATCAGTTGAATATTGAGGCTTTATTGTATATTCATTATTTTTAATTAATATCGAAATACAAGGAAATTGTTATATCCTTGAACGTTAAATTCACGCACAGATTAGTCCCAAGGCCTCTTGGGACGAGCTGTGTGTCGAGATGGCTTTGCTTCATGGGAATCAATTATGTCTTATTTAAAAGTTTGTTTTTATTTTATGCATAAATGCGTGCTTCGTCTTTCTGCAGTTGGGCTTCAAATCGTTATTTTTTTTAATTAACAGTAGCTTAGACCAAGTGGTTGGCTTCATGTGTTAGTTTATTACACATCCAATAATGCTATGTGAGTTGTCTGCACGTGTTTTCCTTCCTTTATTTCTCTCTGAACAAGCTTTTCGTCGAAGGAAAGTAATAAGATTATTTTTTTTAAATTTACTGTTGTTTTTCCTACATATTTGAGGTTACGTTTATATATATATATATATATATATATATATATATATATATATATATATATATATATATATATATATATATATATATATATATATGTTGTTAAATATGACCGAAAAAGTGAGATTAATAATTCTAACACGAATTTTCTCAATATTTCTTATGTTTCTTTTTACTGTCGATGGTAATTGAAAAATCAGTTCTCCAAAATTCATTTTTTGGAGAATTGATTTTTCAATTACCATCGACAGTAAAAAGAAACATAAGAAATATTGAGAAAATTCGTGTTAGAATTATTAATCTCACTTTTTCGGTCATATTTAACAACAAATGTTTACAAGAAAGACTGCTACTAAAGTATACTAATATATATATATATATATATATATATATATATATATATATATATATATATATATATATATATATATATATATATATATATATAAAGAATAGGGGTGGTAGGAGAAGAAAATATCAAAGTGTTCAGTGAGGATCCACAAGGTCTTCTCTGAGTTCTCTCTTTATTTTCTTCTCCGATGCCATGGTCCCTACACTTGCACCAGAGGTGGTACCCCTTCTAGATATATATATATATATATATATATATATATATATATATATATATATATATATATATATATATATATATATATATATATATATATATATATATACCAAAATGACAATCAAAGGCGAAGATATACAAATAATCAAAGTTCGTGGAGCGTAACAAAAGGGTTGAGCCAACTTCGGCCAAGCTGAGAAGTTTGTGGGGGAGTTCCTCTTTATAGTTCCCGAGGAGCCTCGCGTAACTCGGTAAAACCTGGTTTACAACACTGGTAACGGCACAAGTTGCATATACCTGTTTTGAGTTGTGCACAAGGAGCTAATTTATTTCCGTATTTTTTAGGGGGAGCAATCGGCTAGGTACTGCTTCCTCAGGAGTTGTGGCTCTCCAGATTACTTCTACACCTCCATGGGTGATATTCCTCTGGGGTGATGCATGATGTTCCTTTGGATTGGTTGGTGGTTTGAAGACAAGGTTTCCACCTTGAGTCCTTGTCTTCACAAGCTTTACCTTGAGTCATTGTATATACAAGCTCCACCTTGAGTCCTGGTCTTCACAGCTCCACCTTCACTCCTTGTTGTCAAAAACTCCACCTTGAGTCCTTGTATTTATAAGCTCCACCTTGTATCCTGGTCTTCACAAACTCCACCTTGAGTCCTTGTATTCACAAACTCTATCTAGACCACAGTAACATCAGCCACTCTACCAAAAACATTCCCTCCGCCTCTATCACGGAGAGGCGACGATCCCTTGCGTTATGCAGGCGCCATCAAGCGGCTACAACAGACGCAGCTTCCCATAACTTAGGAGACAGTTGCTCGCCGTCTTGGGTTTATTGCACTGATGTTATGGTTCAATCGCTTAATATCAACTAAATTGTACGTAAAATGTTCATAGTGTTCTTAAGAATAAGAATGGTGTGCAGAGTAAGTGTTGTGATCGTGTTTCTAGGCAATACTGTGATGGCAATTGTCTCTAAATAAGAAAAAAACAGAAGGGAGAATAAAATTTGAGCGGTTTTCGCTTTTTTGCCACATAGTTGACGTCGTTTTATTGAGTAGAAGAGAAAGTTGGAAGTAGCAATGTTAGACCCAATAGTTATATTTGACAATGTTGAGAAGATGAGGTACATCCCCCCTTCACCTTCCCACCGTGTTGTAGTTATATTCTATGGCACAAAGAGAAAGAAATAACGGAGTTCCCTTCACCATGTCTTAGTTACGTTGAGCTAAAAAAGTGGATGTTGCATGTTCGTCCATTTGGCCTACGATAGTGGTCATGTTTGAACTCGTGTTGTATGGAATAAGAACCATTTTTCCTTAGAGTAATACTGAATGCTATACACACACACCAGACCCTTCACAGCGTCATATAGCAAAGATAATACACATTCACCAGATGTGCGCGGAGGCGCACACACACACACACGATTCACTTACCCCCATGCGCCATACAGCTAAGGTGAAGGTCATCCCCTTCATTGACAGGACCGACGTAGCTCCGAACCTCTGCCCCGCTTTCTTCAACCAGCACCAGACGACGCGGTGGAACTGGAGGAGACACTGGTGTTAGTGATGTTAGTCAGTGCTAGTGCTAGCGTTAGAGGTCGGGGTAGTCGATGTTAGGACTAGTGTTTAGGTTTGTGGGTAGTCGGAGCATTGTTCCCAACATAACTGAAGTCTTTAAGAATTATTTTTATTGCGTTCAGTGTTTGATTGATGAAGCGTATTATCAATACCTTTCAATAGAGCATTAATTGTTTAGCTTCAGGATGTTCACTAATTACAACACGAGGTTACCTATTACATTATTTTATGGCTTGTAGCCATAAAAGTTACAGTCATGGTTAGTAACTGTAACTGTTAGGCCATTTGTTATGGCCTGTAACCATAAAAGTTCTAGGCCCTATTAGTATGCCTAGAGCTTTTAGGTGACGTGTTTTTGTGTTTTAGATGCCATTTGAGAGAAGATATCACTGAGAGCCTTGTCAACTCATCAAAGACCCGTATCAGCGTCAGGTTGTCCTCGTTGTAAATACTGAGATAATCAGCTTTTAAAATAATTGACTTGTATTTCTCGTAGTCAGATCCGTCGTTAGTAAGACCCAGGGTTAGTAAGTTAGTTCACAGTGATGTCGTTCAGTAAGGTTCTTAATCTTTTACGATTACTGACTGGCAATGGATTACTGTGTCCGTACATTCTCCGCCAGACTGTCGAAATTATCACCACCACCAGCCCAAAATTGGTGGGGCGGGTGCATTGTATGGTGAAGTCATTCTGATTAGGTATCAGTATGACTTCAAAAGACGTCAATAGATTGGTTTTTACTTTACAGATGGATAGCTAGGTACACAACAGCTGAACGGCCTGTGTTTGAGTACCAGTACACAACAGTCTAAACGGCCAGAAAATCACTGGAATTTTGTCACTTTTATAGAATAACGACAAATAACAAATTAAAAAGCTAGCAACAGGTAGTGAGATTTTGCTGTTTTTATGCAATGAGATAAAAAGGTATCTAATGTACAGTTACTGTCAGTGTGTTACTTGCTGTCATCTGACACACGCACAGTCGATTTCTCCACTTTAAAGTTGTAATAATGCGGAGATCCGTAATCATTTTTTTTAATTGTTGAGAGATCGAGTCCCAAACCTTCTTATTTGCATCCCATTCTCCAAGAGGTATGGATAACCCGGTTCTGATCTCCTGTTTTAGGTCAAGTGTCTGTCGTAAGACCCTGACACATGTTCCCAGAAACGTCTTAGTGAAGGTGCCCGGCGTTAATAAGATATCAGTATTCCCTGGCAGTGGATGAATGTTTTGACTCGTATATTAGTTTCGGGAAGGTTGTATATCTACTGTGTTGTACAACTTTTGCTTCGTTAAACTCTCTGGAACAGCAGACAAAGCTGATACCGAAAGAAAGACCACACAAATATTTTTGTCTGTAGTTGTTTTTGTGTATCCCTTTGTATGATGACGTCAATAGTCTTTGTGTATTGTGCAAAAATTGTACGGAAGTGAATATATTTTGCTCCGGCTCATAATAACATGAGTGACTGTTCCTTCAACACTTCAAAAAGTGACTTCCCCGAGACTTTAGACCAAATCCTTCCTTATTACTACTGTCACATCTTTAATACAGGCAGGAATAACAAGCCAAGAAGTCAATTACAACTTCCATTACTTCCTCAGGAGTTATAATTAGACTATCAAAGAAGACCTCTTTCTCTAAACTTTGCAAACACAATTCCAGAGAATCTTAACATTATTCCATAAAATGAGATGCTGTGTTGATGTTCTTAGAAAGGGCCATCATTCAGAGTCAACAGGTAAACTCAACAATGATTGTTTATGTATATAATTAATTATATAGAATTTTCTTAATGAAATCGCCTTGAAATTGCGAAACTGGTGACTGTTAATGATTATCATGATAGAAGAGAAAGAAAGAAGGATAACAAGAGTAAGAGAGAGAGAGAGAGAGAGAGATTGAAGCAGGAAGACAGATATACAACAGAGAAAAAGATAGAGAGAGAGACGGATTTGGATCTCACATGTGGTATTCCAGGTGTGAGACCCAAATTACATACACACCTAGTATTCCACCAAGTGTGCATGTAATATATATATATATATAGGAATTCACTTAGGAATCTAAGTTGCAATCTCAATTCCACTAGTGTCAATTCTGTAATTGGCAAAGGTCCTATGAAACGTCCTTTAAAAATATACAAACTATTTATTAGGATCACATGTAAAACATTATTCCATGTCAAAGTTACTTCATCCAAGTGTGTGCTGAAAGCGGCAACCTGTACCCCTGGCCCGTAGCGTACTTTGCTTGCTAATGTACTGTTCCTGACACAAATAACGAATTTGATTGAATTTTATTTGACGCTCCGAGCACCATTGTCGTGTTTGCTTCCACGTAATGTGTATTGTGGCTATATTGGTTCTATTAGCCTCCACATTCCGAGAACAAGGATCTTTTCTCACATATTACCGAGCACAGGTGTTCTTTCATATTCCACGTACTGAGCACAGCTGCTCTATGACCTTTCATTTACTGAGAGTTCCCTTGCCTGCCTCCCTAAGCCTCACCCCACTTACCTCACCCACTCATGACTTACCTTGCCCAATCGCCACTTACCAACGACGGTGAGATTGATGCGGGTGTTGCGGGTGGGCGCTCTCTGGAAGTCGACTCGACACTTATATAGTCCTGCGTCCTCCTCAGCGAGGTCTTGAAGGAGGAGGTGGGAGGGGGAAATGCCTGCATTGAAGTAGGCCCGGGAGCTGAGGAGGTCTTGATCCCACCAGTGCTTGGGTTCACCTCCTAGCAGTTCCCTCATGTCGTAACTGTCGGTACAAAGAAAGTAGCAGGCTAAAGAAGAGGCCCAAGAAAGTAATAGGGTAAATACGGCAACAAAAGAAAGTAATTAAGTTATAAGAAATATTAGTTTAGATTCATGATTCACTCAGATCTCCGACCCAAGATCACATCCCAATATTTATGCTAGCGTAATGAAGTGCGTACAATAACGAGACGAGCCACAGTTTCTTTACCCTCCCGCCCCTCCTACCCCTGGTTAGAGGAAAGTCGAAGTCAAGGTTGAAAAAATACCAAGTAATTATATTCAGGTTCAGTGTTTTGATAATGGTTAATGACGCCAGAAAGGTTCACTCACCTAAGGTGTTAGGGGTTCAGGTCAGTGCACCTCTCTGACGTCTTAAAGCATTACCTGATTCTTCAAGCGGCCAATGTTCGTTCACCTGACTTTTCTAAAACCTTTACTTCCACTTCCCTCTCACTTGGATGGTAAACTTCGGTCCAACACATCGTAAACATATCTCCCCAGCCTGTCTTCTTAATGAATAGGTCGCGTTTTTTGCGCTACGGTATCCAACATTACAATGCAACCTACTATGAAAAGTAATTGCTCACAAATATCTTCGTTTTTTGTGCATTTGATTCTATGCATGTTCGGTGGTCTGCTTGAGCTAGTTTTTTCACGGAAATCAAGAGAACTGAGTTAGAGGAGGGGCGTTTATTTCAGGTATAATTTGAAAAACCAAATATGAAGACGGCTAAAATAACACATGTGTTTAATGCTTCAGGTATTTAATAATTCAGGTGTTTATTAATTAAAAAGTAGAAATCGGCTTAAGTTATTAGTTCTATTCTTAATCTGGCAATATTTTCTGAATACCTCTTTAACAGAAGCTAAAGCTAAGATCATTTATTATAAAGTTTAAACACTGAAGACAAAATTGTGAATTTGTTGTTTGGTTTTTGCTGTGAAAATTAGAAAGAAACACAAGTTCAATTCATCAAGTTGGATTAAAATCATCCTTTAAAAAGATGATAACTATAAACAATTGTTGTTCAATAAATGATAACTGTTAACAGTAGAGGTGTTCCATAATATACGCTGATGGTGATCTGGAATCTAAACACAAGTTGTAACAATTTAATAACATGCTCAACATACCATCAAGTACTAAAAATGGTGAGAAAATATTGAGTCAATGCAAAGGGATCGAACTCTCATCTCTGGATAGATCACGTTATGGTAATTTCTCTGTGTATTGAAAATTATATCCACCACTCTAAACCAGTTATTAGTTTTCACAACAAAACCGTATCACTTTTTTATATATATATTTTTTTAAGTGTCCAGAGACATGGCCGGAAAAAACAGGGTCATCTTTTTCTCGAGCTCCCGCCTGCATGATAATCCCTCCAGGCAAGTGCGCTAAGGTCGATGCTTATTCAACGAACCCTAATGATTCCCAGCCTTAAACATGGTGAGCTTTGCGCGTTTCACGCTTTTATGTCTGTTCTCCTATTGTTACCTTCTCGCTTGAACTACGACTGCAATTTGCGCCGACCAATTTTACAACAATATCTTTTTTTGTAAGTACACATTATGTCGAGATTTACTTGGCAGTAAAGTCGGAGTGTGAGGAACGCTTACTGTACAAACACTGGCCATAAAGAGGGCCACTGACTCAACCTTTTTACCAAACACAGGGGGGGGATATATATTTAAAGTTTTGTTTCTTTGTTGGAAGTGAGGTCGAATATCTCTCGGGAAAGAGAATTGTCGTGTTTTGATATCATTTGTTGATATGTGTTTAGACCTGTTCCTCTTGCATGTATGTTGCTAGTGCTGCAGACCTGTCTCTCTCTTATGTGTATTGTTAGTGTTCCAGTTAGATGACTGCTTTCTTAATGCATAATAGAGCCAACTTGCAAAAACACCATATTAAACTTAGTTTTGACCAACAGGAAGACACTGGCGAGCTATTCAACACCGCTGGATGTGTAGTCATTCTGCAACCCAAGAAGTTGTGTTGCCGAATAAATAAAAATATATATATATATATATATATATATATATATATATATATATATATATATATATATATATATATATATATAATATATATATATATATATATATATATATATATATATATATATATATATATATATATATATATATATATATATATATATATATATATATATATATATTTTGATGGGTCTTTAATCTCCGCCCGCGTGATGCAAAGCCGAGGGCTGTACTAATACACTACAAAAGCATAGTAGAGGTTTTATGAACTCATTCAACCCCATGCCCGAATGCGTTCAGGTTATGTGGTTAACCTTTTATTGTAGTCCAGGTTAAGGCCATGGAACAACAATATCAAATGATTAACCTGAACGGAACACAGGCCTCACTTTAAACACTTGATGAAAATTCAAACACCCTTGCTGGGACTAGAGCCTCCGGCCGCCTTATGCAAAGTCGGGTGCTGTACCACTGTACCACCACTCTACAATGGTTCTATGCCTGGTTCCGTGTTGACACTACTGCATGCAAAATCTTTGAAGGTCTTTAGGGCTTTCTACCAATTCAAAAAATCAATCTGATTTTTACCAATCAGTTATCTGATTCGCTGAGACTTTGTATCACTATCACTTACAAATTACCGCTTATTACCTGAAATGAATGTGCACATAGTCGACTAATAGAATATATCCTCTTTATATGAGGCACATATCTATTCTTTATATCTAACTCACATTCTGTTGTAAGTTGGCCTTTTTCTTTAGAGCACTACTTCGATACCACCGCTCTGTCAATTCCCATTTCTTTCTGGCTAGTAATAGCAACTGGGTGATGGAAAGAGGTTGGTTTGTTTCCCATTACTGCTCCATAAACATTTGTGTAGAACTTTTGACATATTTCACTTTCATGTGACC
>WNGS01163519.1:10959542-11005290 GCA_020271785.1 Procambarus virginalis
GACCACACACACAGTAACGTAGCTAATACGTGAAATAAACGTTGCCACTGCAACGGGGCATCAGGGGCATCAGGGTGAAAGAAACACTGCCGATTGATTCTCGCCGGCACCGGGAATGTACTCACCTAGTTGTCCTTGCGGAGGTTGAGTTTTGGCTCTTTGGTCCCGCCTCTCAACCGTCAATCAACTGATGTACAGATTCCTGAGTCTACTGGGCTCTGTCATATCTACATTTAAAACTGTGTATGGAGTTAGCCTCCATCACATCACTTCCTAGTCCATTCCATTTACTAACTACTCTGACACTATAAAAGTTCTTACTAATGTCCCTGTGGCTCATTTGAGTTTTCAGCTTCCACCTGTGTCCCTTTGTGCGTGTACCACCCATGTTAAATAATCCATCCTTGTCTATCCTATCAATTCCCCTGAGAATTTTGTATGTGGTGATCATGTCTCCCCTAGCTCTTCTGTCTTCTGGCGATGTAAGGTGCAGTTCACTGAGTCTGTCCTCATAACTCATACCTCTTAGTTCTGGGACTAGCCTAGTGTCATAGCTCTGAACTTTTTCCAGCTTCGTCTTATGTGTGTGTGTACTCACCTATTTGTACTCACCTATTTGTGCTTGCGGGGGTTGAGCTTTGGCTCTTTGGTCCCGCCTCTCAACTGTCAATCAACTGGTGTACAGATTCCTGAGCCTACTGGGCTCTATCATATCTACACTTGAAACTGTGTATGGAGTCAGCCTCCACCACATCATTGCCTAATGCATTCCATCCGTTAACTACTCTGACACTGAAAAAGTTCCTTCTAACGTCTCTGTGGCTCATGTGGGTAGGCTCTGTGGCTCGTGTGTGTGTGTGTGTGTGTGTGTGTGTGTGTGTGTGTGAAGGGAGGATGGTTACGATGAAAGTGCGTGGGTGCTGGGTGGAGCCGAAGAGGGTGTGGGAGGGTGCGCGGGGGAGGGAAAGTGAAGCCTTCAGGTGGGTGTGGGCTGAGATGGAGATGGTTTGAAGATGTTTACACTGATGAAGACATTTTATATTGAAGACAGTTACAGTGATGGGTGTAGATAGGGTGTTTGTGAAGAGTGTCGGGGAGTGTTAGGATAGACGGGAGGAGTGTATGTGTGTTAGGTAAGATAGTAATGGTATGGGGGAGGGGATCGACCCAGGAGCCGCCGGTTACCCCACATTATAAGATAAGTGTCAGTGAAACTCTTATTGTCAATCACATTTAGAAGTGCCAGTTAAACATGTCAATTGCCAGTAAAATAAGGAGTAAAGTGGCAGTCAAACACTTCTTGAAGTTCCGGTCAAAATATGTCAAATGTTCATCAAACATGTCTATCATCGCATCAGCGTACACCAAAATTAGTATCAACATCGATTTACACTATCAAAAACAAAATAAATGAAACTTTATATTCATCCCATTTTAATATTTAATGGCATATGTAATTTAATTTATAATAGCTAGAATTAACAGTGAGTAATGTTTATTTCTCATTAGTGGAACCATTAGCGTAAGCCGCAGGAAACACATTCACCTCTACGTTACTGTCAGAGTCTGACAGCCAGAACTGACTTTAACATTAGTACAAACTATTAAGTAATATCACACCTGATTTTCTGACAGCCAAGCTGGGAATATCAAGAAGAATTTTTGAGTTACTACGAGAGTTTGACAGCCAGAACTGACCGTAATAATTGTATAAACTATTACTTGATTTCCCATCTGATTTTCTGATAGCCAAGCTGGAAATATCAAGAAGATTTTTTTAGTTATTACGAGAGTGAAACAGCAAGAACTGACCGTAATAATTGTATAAACTATTACTTGATTTATCATCTGATTTTCTGATAGTCAAGCTGGAAAAATCAAGAATAATTTCCTAATGGAGTGACAGGAAAGTGACAAAGAAGTAGAAGAAATATTGTCTGTGAGACACTAGGTGATGGGGAAAAAAAGTTGCGTTTAGACAAGAAACAACACAGAAGGAAAGAGTCAGGGCTGAGAATGACAGGAGGCATAAAAAATATTTCATCTATCAGTAAACAAAGGCTTTCTGACAATGTTGTGAATGACTTTTACAGTTATGATTACCTAAAAATACCCAATGAAATACCTAAATTTACAATAAACTATACTTTTCTCGTTTAGATAACATATTAGGTTACAGATTTATATTTCCAGCAATGTAAATTAAATGCACATAATATGCACATTATAGATGTTGTTGGGTGAGTAGCCAGCGACATTACCGAGCTCTATCCAAGTCCTGATGCAAATGATAGGTTCAGGTTGGGCTGCTGGTGCATGACCACTGTGCCTCACTCATTATACCGGTACATTGGTCTATCATGCATAATTCTGTGCAACATCTGGATAATGTTCACTTCGTGATCGGGAAGAAACATGCGTGTTACACGGATATCTCGAGAATTTCATCATATTTCTGGGTCACGTTATGGAGATCCAGGTTAAGCGCTTCGCTGCTCGACTAGTTAACCAATGTCGGAGTTTGCAAGTAACGAGATAACTATAAACAGGTTTCCGTTACGTTTGCTACTATATGATAATTTTTTTTACTTCATATAATCTAATATTATTTTTCTTAAAACGGTATCTTTTCCCCTCAATATCTTATATGTTGTGATCATGTTACCTCTCTTTCAGTGGCATCAGGATCAGTTCCCATAATGTTTTCTGATATTTTATATTCGGTACCTGTCCTGTGCAAAACTTTTAGACTATGTTTTGCTCGTGTGCTTTGTAATTTTTACTCATTTTGAGTGTATGCCTGCATGATCAGGCATTAATTCTTGAACCCTGCTTTTCTATCCCCAGATTGTCTAATGCAATGATTTCTGGTATGCAATGATAGGGGAAATATTCCTATTTCCCTATCATATCTACTATTAACATTGCGAATGGAGTTGGCTTCTATAATTTACTCCTATAGTTCATTCCATTCCTCTCCACTCTTTCGTAAAAAGAAAACTTTGTATCATCTCTATGCGTTACCTGAGTTTCATGACTCATGTTCTATTAGTGTTCACTGTGAACATTTCCACTTTTTTCCACTGGCAATCCTTCTACGTTTTTTACACGTCTATCATGCCCCTCCCCCTTTCTCTGCTCGTTTCTAGTGGCATCAGGTTTCGTTCCTTCAGTTTCTCGTCATACCCCATCCTTCGCAATTCTGGTATGGGCCTTCTTGCAATCTTATGAAGCTTTTCGAGTTTCCTTGTGTCTATTTTTTTAATGATGGCTCCACGATGGGTCAGCATAGTGAAAAAATCGTCTGACGTAGGTGTTGCACAGTGATCTAAATGCCTCCTTGTTTCGGTTCCTAACTGATATATTAAGAAAAGAACGTGGCCTAATACTGACGTTTACAGATCACCGCTTGGAATATCCTTCTATCAATTTTTCTGGACGTTAGGCATTATCTCACGTCAGTTTAGCATTCTCCCAGTTGCATAGGATGCTTCTCCAATTTAAACTGCCGTATAATGTTATAATATCGAAGGCTTTCTGATAGTCTAAAAATATACAATCCTCCCATTATTAAATTTCCTGCCTGGCCGCGATAATTCTGTTATATAAACCCAAGAGAGTTGCTACAAAATTTGCGTTCACTGAATCGATGTCAATGATTTCCCGTGTGTCCTTTTTTGATGTTGGAACAATATTTATCATGTTCCACCTGTTATGTATTTCTTCCAGAATTCCAGATTCTGGATAAATTGGCATTTATTTCAGAATCAATATAAGCGGCTTACATAGTGATTCTGAAACTTTTAGTATCCATAATTAGACCTATGCTGCCTCTGTTACATCTAGTAATCTTTTTCTCTTCGAATGAAGATGCAATGCTGTTCACTCCTTAATCCGTTTTTTCCCTCTCCTGCGTCCAATAGCTTTTCAGGCTCTACCTTGAAATCTTATCTAACCTTTTTGATGAAACTAAAATAATTTTATAAAATTTTATGTTGTTCTCGTACTATCTCTACTTCCCTTCTGATTTGATATTTAAATTTTTGCTTTCTTAGTTCAATCTCGGGGTTTCTCCATCCTACAATATCTGAATATTTTTCAAGTCATCGTGAATTGTATGTTGAATCAGGAACTACTACTATGCTTTGTCCCTGTCTATTTTAACTAGAACAAATTATTTCGACTCAAGAGCATTTCTGGAGGATACTAGTAAACCATCTTAGTAATCGGAGGCACCTAAAGCGACTTCATATTCCATACTCTTTCTGTCTCATTTAAGGTAAGTTCCAAGTTTTGTCTGGTATGCACATTGTCTATCACCATTAGTACTCATATAAATCAATATAGAGGAATTTCTGTCAGTGGCTTCTACTATTCTCGCTCTATCTTAAAATATGTGTGTGAGTCTTCTGTTTCACAGTCTGTCTTGCCAGCGACGAAATCTCCCAGAATGAGGCATTTTGCTCTATTGAAATTTTTGAATTTTTGTCGAGGCCTCCCGATGTTTACTTAGAACTTTTAAATAATTCTCACTACTGTCTTCAGTTTTTCTCTTGTCATTGTTCATTTAACGTAGATTTTTAATCCATTTGTGATTGCTACAGTAATTCCTTTGAAACTTCATCCATTTAATCCAAAACATGGAGTTTTCTCTACTTCTTATTATATCTGCTTTTTAACCGCGTATTAAATATATTTATTTGCCCGTTCCACTTGTTCACTTTCCTTGTGTTGAAGAAATGCTACCAATCTCCGACTCCTCTGAGCCTCCAGCGTCCATCCATACCATTGTTACATATAATTTTCAGCATTTCATAGCTATCTACTCGCTCAGTGCTCCTAAGAAACGTTGATGTCATTATAATTTCTCTTATCTTCGATGACTTAGAGTATCATGAGGTTCAGTTTATTCAGCTTTTCGTCGTAACCCATTCCTAATCTCTCGGGAATGGGTTATTCCCGAGATAGAAATATCTCGGGTTATACATAGAAATCCTGTAAATTTCTCTAATTTCGTCTGAGTTGCTAGAATAATGAAGGATGTCTAGGTTTCTGAGGCATATTTTGCTGTTCGGTTGTTTATAATCTGTCAGTGGATTATTCTACCAATGTTCACTTTTGGTGAAGGTTAGTATTCATCACTCAGACCGTTTTTGTTACTAGTTAAGATAATCATTCAACAATATAGAGGTTTTCTGTATTCTGATTCTCTCCGGTTTTCCCTGTGTGCGTGTGTTTATAAAAAAAATTCAGTATATTTATATTTTACAAACGCAAAATGCATCTAGGAGACTCAGTCAAGCTGTTCACAAGATTGATGGATACCTTGACAGGTCCAGTGCAGCGCGGCAGCCAGAAGGCGCCAGGCTCGGGAACAAGAGGGCAGCAAGAGTGATGAGACACAACAAAGACACCAACAGAAAAGATCCCAACAGCAGCAGCAACAGCAACATCAATTCCATAAACACCAGCAGCCGTTAGGAACATTAAAGAAAGGTCGAGGAAGCCACATTGACCGTCAGGCTGAGGTTCATGACCCGAACGACGATCTCCATGGTTGTTACAGCGAGCAGCACCTCCACCAGCACCATTCTGACGACCAGAGTCCCGATGTCGTCGCCTGCAGTGGAGGTACGTTTTCCAGGTCCGTGGCTGTCTTGTCCCCACTTACATATCCTACATGCACATATATATATATATATATATATATATATATATATATATATATATATATATATATATATATATATATATATATATATATATATAATATATATACATATATATATATGATTAGTTGAAACTTAAATACGTTTCAGATGCTTTTCTACCCGATACTTTCCTGCATACTGAGATTGGGAGGTTTCTGGCACCTTTGTAGATAACCTTTATTAAACCATTGTATTTTATTATTGTTATTAATTCCGTTCATGAATACATTGTTTGCTTATTAAGGGTGGTCACAATTCCCTTTATTTTCGTCGACATACGTCTAGATATCATCACGTAACATTAACTTAGTTATCTACAGGATAGTTTGGAGCTAAATTACTGTATTTAGCAAAATACTTTAATAAATACTGTATTTTAGCTAAATACTGTATTTAGCTGCTGGATGATGTCACATGTATGTGGTGGTGTGTGTGTATGGGGGGGGACCATGTGTCAATCCTTGTACTGGTGACTTAATATCGATCTGTGTACCAAGTCTGCAAATGCTATTGGCTACTATGCACCATACCAACCCCTCGGGACTAACATTAATTCTGCAAGTTTACTAGTCTGCAATCCACGCCAAGTGCAACCTGTTCGTGTTAACCACGTGGCGGGTGCACCACCCAAGTGTGAAGGGCTATACATTAACCAGGACTGCGGGTTACCGCTTAGTGTAAACCATTCGTGTGCGTGGTGAGGAGTAAACTCCATTTGAATCTCACCTTCTCAGGTACCAATTTCATGAATACATCAATTTACCAACAACTAAAGTATGTATGTGTTGTGTTAATGATTGATGCACATTACCATCAGAAAGAACATTTGTCTGCCAATTGCAGTAAAAGATTGGACCCAATCTGGAGAGCCGAAGTGATGTTAAAGAATTTATTATGGACTGTACATGTTACAAGATAATGAAGTGAAAACACGGGAATTCTCTACTTTAACGATGCATAGTGTGTAGAGTTAAGAACCCTATGAAGAGTTGAAATGTTTTGAATTTATAATATGGACACCAATCAAGACGACTTTTCCGTGTACTATTTGATGTGTGTGTGTATATATATATATATATATATATATATATATATATATATATATATATATATATATATATATATCTATATATATATATATATATATATATATATATATATATATTTTATATATATATATATTTTATTTATATATATATATATATATATATTTTATATATATATATATATATATATATATATATATATATATAATATATATATATATATATATATATATATATATATATATATATATATATATTTGTGTGTAGGTAAGTGATATTGCGTTCTTTGAATATTTTTTCTGTATTCCCTTTGGCCAAGTGATTAGTGGACAGATCCGCATGTTTGCCTCAAGTTTAAGTATCACGGTTAAGACACAAGAGGCAAGCTAGACAGAGTAATTATCTCCACTTTCTAGTGAAGTTTGTACAGAGTAAATTCACAAACGGTATGCCTTTATGTTATAACGAGAGTGGAGTGCTGAAAAAATACGAACACAGCGACAGTAATATAAGCAGACAGTAAGTCACGATAACAGAGCTGATAATTAGATACCTAACCAACACATGAAGGGAAGACGTTTACGGTCCGTGCTAGACTTACACGACTTGATAATGATCCAGGACGGAGCGAAACGTCGTCACTTCATTAATTTTCAGATGTGTGCGTTTTAGGTGTCTAATTATTAGTAAAATAAATTTTGCTGTCATAATTTATGCTAGGGCCTGGCCTTCTCAAGTAAACTCATATTCCACCTGAATAGGATATTAATATTTTTCCTCTATTATTAATAATAGAGGAAATTAATATTCCTCTATTAATATAGTTTTCCTCTATTATAATTTTCCGTTATTAATATTTTTTTCCTTTACATCTCTTCTCACTGAGCTTCTCGTTGATTGATTGATGAAGATTAAGCCACCCAAGAGGTGGCACGGGCATGAATAGCCCGTAAGAACTTCTCGTTCTTCCTTGTCCTTGTTAATACCCCTTCACCTCTCACCCCCTCCCTGCGGAGTCTTTTCTATTGACAGGTCGAGGGGGAAAACGACCTCCGTCTTATAAACTCTCCTGGAAATATCAGCTGTTGTTCATTGATCCACCACCATATTGTGTGTCTTCATCTAGCTAAGCTTGCAGTGGGTAGAATTTCAGCTCTTGGTGGGTCTCGCCACATGTCCTTCAACTTGGGTATTAATTACCAAATCCTTTGGATTCTGACAATTTTTCATATTTTCATGTGTGCCTTCAATTATGTGCCTTCCATATTTTGTATGACAATCATGTCTCCCCCTGTTCCATCTCATTACGAGTCGTGATATTTATATAATATGGTCTTTTCACGTAACTCATACCTCTCAGCTATGGAAATTGTCTTTGTGGTGTAAATGTGGCATTTATCCACATAGAACTGAATTTGATGTGTTGCTCAAAGCACTTATTTTATCTAGATAATTTTGAAGACCATGACAGTCACCTAGGTCTCTTATTCGTCCTAGTAGCTTAAGTTATTATCACCCACAAATGTTCTTATAATTCTGTGTTCGTTAAGAAAGATCATTTATATACAAAATTAACATTACTAGCACTAGTATTAAGCCTTGCCTGATTCTACTTGTCAGACTCTTCTAATGCGAATCATTGTCTATGACCACTGCTCTCATTTCTGTATGTTCGATAGATTTTCATCCATTCTAAAAGCCTGTTTGGTGTAGAAGTCTCCATGTTTCGACTTCTAAAAAAGCCATTTATAATGGGACTCTATGAAAAGCCTTTTTTTTAGGTTGCTGCAGCCTGCCAATTAGTCTTTCCTGAATGATATATGTGGCCTTAACATAAGAATTGTGTAAATTTATTACGTATGCTCTTCCATTTCCTAAGCAATACTTCCCATTATTATTATTTTTCTTTTTCTTTCAAAAGTCCACCCATTTAGCTTTAATTGCCATCTCTGGTGATTTGGCTACTACACTTGTCAATGATATTGGACTGTAGTTTAATGGGTTTTCAACGTCACCATTTTTATAAACTGGGACTATATTTTTCTTTTGAATATATCAACGGATTTTCCAATTTGAAACGATATGTGGAGTATAATCTGCAGTGGGTTCCCAAGCTCGTGAAGGCATTCTTTATGGAACCCTAAACTAACTGTATCTACATAAATCCCTACACGAGCTTATTTCGTTGTCTCGGCACACATCCAGGTGCTCTAGGTTATATTCTAAGGTCCGGAGTGTCTGATACTTTGAAATCCTTGTTTTGAAGTAACACACTCTGAAACGATTTATTTAGGATTTTGCGCATTTCTTTCTCTGCATCCGTGAAGCCATAGTTCATTTTCAATCTCGATTTCAGTTTTCAACTGTAGTTTACGTGTAATGAATTTACAGAAGAAGCTGCATTCCGTTTTGGATTTGTCAACTATTCCTGTCACGAATTTACTTTTCTCCTCCTTCTCATTAGGTATATTCTTTCCGTGCTTGTTTGTATTTCTCGTATGTTTGTGGGTAAGGTCTCGTCCTATTGGGGTTCTATTATTTTTTGTTTGTGTGAGCGTGCTTGTACTCACCTAATTGTGCTTGTGGGGGAGTTGAGCTTCGGCTCTTTGGTCCCGCCTCTCAACTATTTATCGAGTGCGTGCTCGCGCGAAAGAGAGAGCGCGCAACGAATCTATATAACGATATTATATTCAAAACAAACTGAAAGCCAAAATTAGCCTTGCAAATCTACCCGTAACCAGCGAGCTGAACAATAAATATATTTCAGACTGTGATGAGGTGAGCGTCAGCATAAGGCCAGGGGGCGCCTTGTCCTATATTCCAGGTCACCGACACGGCGCGCAACACCTCCAGCAGCTTCAACACCGCCACCAGCAGTCCCCGCCCCTTCCTCAACACAGCCAACAGTGCCAACAGCAACAACATCATCTCCAGCAACATTCTCCGTCATTAGGACCACACCAATCTCCAACTGCGACCCAACACAGCCCAGATCCCCATCATTACACCTTACCGCTCCCAGGGCACGGGGCTCACGACTTAAGACACGCCCACCTACTCAGACAGTCTGCGTATTCCACCACGCCCAGAGTGAGTATGCACGCTTCATGCCCCACTTTTCTCTCATTTAGACGTCTTTCACTGGAAGTTTATAACTTGTATAGATTGTGTTGTATAGATTGTATAGATAAGTGTTCTCAACGCTTCTCAGTTATTTGGACTCGTCAAGAACTTACGCATACAAATAACAAGCAAATAAAAAGACTTCAGCCATATGGATGGAATACTGCTGGCTACTTCTAGTGTCCGGAAAGGTCTTGAAAGAGAAACAGGGTAACATAGAGCCGTCATCTCTCTCCCTGCCCGTACACTGTGGTTCAGTGATGGAACGCTGAGTCACAGGCGTTTCCTTCCTAACTCTGCAATACACACCAGTGATTTTTCCGTCCCTAAAAGTTAACCACACAAAAAAAACTAGATTTATCTTTCCTTGCAACAGCATAAAAAGAATCTTCACTGTTTGCTCGATAATTTTTTTAGTTAATTTAAATTTCCAGCATTGCAATCATTACCACAGTGAGTGAGGTCCATCAAAGTTTCTGGATAGACTCCCAACAATAAAGCCTCCTGGTTATTCTGTGCATTAATATTCACTTATTTTTTAATACAAAACATTTCTTTATATACATGACAAAGTGACGACCTGCAGCGCAACATTATTAATGATGGTTTTGTGTTGGGCTTGAGGCCTATCATCCTTTAGAGAATTATTAGACTACTACAAGCACTTCCTGACTAACCAACATGTATATTACAGTCCCCAACATTTTTCACAGCCACAGTAAACTCTCAAGTTTATATATACCGTGAAGCAAAATACACTTCTCTAATGCATATATCCAGACCCGTTAATGAAGTTTGGTGTGATGGGCTTAAAATGGCCACAACAATAGGTTACTGACCATTCATCCTGTTGCTATACTTTTGTTGTGCTCGAAGAATGAGGAACATCCTTTAGTATAAAATATTTCTACTCTTAAAAGATGTCTCGTCCTATAGGTGTGTGGCGGTGGGGACATCGAGGTGCACTTCAGTGAGGGCGAGAGCGGCACGCCCCCAGCACCAGCGCCTGACGACGTTCCGGCGCCTCTCCTGTATGCTGGTGATGTGACCCAGCAGGTTCCTGTGGGTACCAGTCTGCCCAGAATACCTGAGGACCCAGAGAGTCCCACGTCAGCCAGAAGAGAAAGTGCCGTGTGAGCCAGGCTTTATTTAGACACTGAACCTCCTTAAGACTTTTATATGACAATTTAGTCACTGAGTGACGAATTTATATTGGGGTTCACTTTTTGTATGAACCTTTCACGCCAAAGTTATATATCCGATGTGAAATAAAGAAATATTGTATGTCTGTGTGTACATATGTAAAAGTATGATGGATGATAGATGTCATTGTGATCATATAGAAACAGTTCACCATGGAAGCCACTTTCATAGCCTAGCCTTGTTGTAGTATATTATATTGCATTCCCACATTTTTTAAACTTCATCGTGTGTCAAATTAAGTAGGAAATATACGTACTAAACAATCATTACATTGTGATAAACATCTGTGTGTAAGCTTGTTCAGGGACCGCAGGGGAAAAATGATGCGTTTATAGTGTGTTTGTATCAGTGACTGCGGGGACAGCTTCAAATCAACACTCATTCGAGTCAATGGAAACACCCGAGACAGCATTCAGTCTGATGGGAATAGATAAAGGTTGGACAACCTTAGAAAATCCAGGACTTCTTGTTGCAACAGATGATCAGTAAATAACCTCAAAACGTGTGCCGGTATAGGGAAAACTATTGGCAAACCTCCACACCCTTGGGGCGAAAAATATATGCTGGTAGACAACCTTTTACAATATTTTGTTTAATAATTGGAGTGACATATTTTGTTACCCTGAGAGGAAGATTGTCGGATTTTGACGTAACAGGACCATTCTTAAACCATACTGTCAACAACTATTTAACCCTGCCTTAAGGAGAGATGAAAAATAACTGTACTAGATAGAATAATTAACAGCCTTTGATCATTTACCTGCTGGAACATTGCACTAAGGTGGTGTAGTGCACAGTGAACACCTTGCGTGGGTTTGTGTCTAAGATTTACAGTTGTCTACATGAGAGCCAACTACATCCACTGCTTATCTCGTCATGTGCAAAAAGCCTCTATTATTGATCAGAGATTGATGACCGTATAATTTGATTACTAGGTTTCGCTGTCGTATTAGTAGTCAGCATTCTGGTGTGCTGACAGACAGTACCTGCAGGTGTGCTGACAGTACCTGCAGGTATGCTGACAGTACTTGCAAATGTCCTGACAGTCATTCTCGTCTGATAGTTACTGTCATCTGTGTTTCTGTCGGGATTGTACAAGCTACTTGACCGCCTGTGTCATTGTCTCATTTTGTTACTTGGGACTTATGATATCTTACACACACACACACACACACACACACACACACACACACACACACACACACACACACACACACACACACACACACACACACACACACACACACACATACCTTCGTCTCGTCCTGAAGTTATCTACCACAGCTCTCAGTTTTGAGAATTGTTAAGACAAACAATCACTAACGACTAATGGAATTACAATTCCATCTTACGAAACTATGATTTCGTGCTGACAGTATTCCTTACGATTCCCCCCCCCCCCTCTCACCCCATCCTCCCCATGCCAGGACACTCAATACACTCACTATCATGACTTGCTTCAGCATAACAAATGCATCTAGTATATATAATAAAAGTGAAAAGTGCAGCATGACAAAAATATTATATAAAAATGCATACATTGCATTTTTCAGAGCTTTATGAAGGGTACTAAAAATCGTGAATTCCAACAAATGTCAGTTTCAAAACTTGCACAGAATTGGAGGAAATTTTAACTAATTTTAATTTTGTGTCAGTATGTACAAAGATGGACAGGTAGCAACTGATATGGATTCTTCTAAGACTCACGTAAATAATCTTTCTGAAATACTGAAAAGCATATTGCTGTCTAAATTATTATTTTTATAACTATCTGCTCTATCTAACAACTAGCCGTGCCCTCGTCCCATCCCCCAGCCCGTCCTCACCCATCCACCAGCCCTATCCTCACCCATCCACCAGCCCTGTCCTCACCCATCCACCAGCCCTGCCCTTCCTCACGGCTTCACCCTTATTTAGTCCTGTCAGGTCCACACTCCCCGTCCGTGCCCTGGTTCATCCTCCTTGCCATAACTACTACAGAACAACCGCAGGTAAACAATGTCTTCCATCCTGTATCTAACAAGAGTTCTGAATATTTCCGATCCTATGTATATATTTTCTAAATTAATTTGAATAGCCATGGTACATCCTATTTGATTATCTTGATTTTATAATCAGTTGTGACTTATGAGTGACTCCGGAAGCTGACCATGATGGCATGTCGTGTAAATGGTTAATATCCAGCATGTACAGAAAGAACATTATCCATATAAATATTTAGAGTTACCAGCAGTTCTACGCGAAATACAACAGTTTTGTATCAGATTTGTGATAATGTGGAACGTTCAACGTAACCTGGACAATAATAGGCTATTATACTGACGTCTTGTTCCTTGCTGCTTTGAGCAAAACTACAAAATATAACGATTTTGTTAATATTTTGTATGTTTTTTTTTTTGGCGGGATGATTATGTAAAATAATTAATTGCAGAAACGTTTGTGGTATATTACATTAAACATAAATTGCCCAACACTTAAAAATTTCTTCTGGTTTTAAACTACTTTTATTATGTTGCGCATATTATTATTTCTGAAGTGTTCGTGCTTCTTCCAGTTTATTGAATGTTTTTTAATTGATTTAAAAGTAAAATTATGAAATAAAATATTTACTGCTAGAGAAAAAACCAGCTGTATGATATTGTGTTTTTGATTGTGATTGTGTTCGTTCAGGGCACGAGAGGAGCCCCAATATTGAAACTGTGATGTTGTCAGTAACTCTGTACGTTTGCTCACAAGATGAAAATATACAAGTTGCCAACAGAGTAAATCAGTTTTTGTTATACCTCTGAGTGAAACAATGGTTATATTTACAGTGTCAATGAAGACTTGTAGCATGATCTGAAGTCTTAAATTGGTCCTAGCCTGAAGGTCAGTCAACCTCTAGAGGGCTTAGACCAAAACAACACAATACTGACCACCAGCAGGTATGCTTTAGTCCGGACTAAAGTTCATGACTAAAATCAATACTTAAGTCTACACCTATGAAGCTGGGAACACCTCTACGTGTATATACAGTATATATATATATATATATATATATATTATATATATATATATATATATATATATATATATATATATATATATATATATATGACGCCTTACTGAACTGAGTAATCCGGAGCTGCCAGAGTCAAGAATCGGAGCTTCATCTTTACTTCACAGTCTCCGTTACTATAACAGCTTCACTCTTATAGTTGACCTTCCAGGGTAAATTCAGTTCCCCACTAAACACCCTTTCTATCATTGTATCATCCTCGCTATTATTACTGACCATTCAAGGTCTCCGTGGCCATCCCATAGCGCGAAATTTGAGGGTTATGCAGATTTTCATTTGCAGCCCGGGGTGGGGGGAGGGAGGTTGCCCGAGAACCCGTGATCTCTGGTATTGATTTTCTGATATGAAAACAGAAATGGTAATCGCGATAGGGAATATTATTCCAAAAGTTCCAAAAATAATTTTAACAAATACTTTTGTTCAAAAATGTCAAAAAGCCCTATATGCAGTCAAAGAATGTTTACCCCAATCCTAATATAGCTTCTGATATTCGTTGGGTAAAATGTGGAAGCCATTCAAAGTTTATTCCGTTTATGTGAGGAACGTCAGTCTTCCAGGCACCCAAAGACTCACACACTAGCTTCAGGTGAGCAATGTGAGTCATCCAGAGGCTCACACGCTATCTTCCAGTATTCTCCAAGAAGAAATTTCAGTGTGGATCTGGCGTGGTGCTAGTACTGTCTCAGAAGAACACTATTTTAAGTGATGCAAGAAACAATGTAAGCAATCATTAGGATTATACCTCTCCCCTGACCTCGGGAGACTAATATATTGCTTCAACCCATACGTCAAGTTATGCAAATGTACTCATATGAATGCACAAGTGATTCACTTTAAATGGGAAAAAGTTATTGCCAGTTTTATGATGTAAGGATCAGAGTGGTAAGTGGCTCCAGTTAAATTCTCTGGCAAAAAGTTTTACTGACGCTAAAGCTTTTCGATTTAAATTTATTATTTGTTTGCTTGAAACACTATAAATTTAAGTCAGTCGGATCACTTACGGCAACCGCCTTATAAAGTGTATTTAGGGGCACTTCTTTCGAACGTACTTAATACTATTTAAGATTTAAAGTCAGTTGAGCAAACTCATGACAACAATCTTGGATGTGGGTTGGTTATGATCAAAGGATAATGCCTTCCTAACGCACAGGCCACCGTTAACTTTTTTCTTCAGAAGGGAAGGGAAGGGAATTATCAGGGGGAAAGCGCCAAGCCATGATGACTATATAGCACTGGGAAGGGGTCAGGATAAGGATTTGGGATGGGACGGGGAGGGAATCCAAAATATAAAAAGTAAACAATGAAATACTGTTCTACAGATTTTTCCCCGTAACCTACGCAAATATCGCGGACTGAATAAAATTTCATGTTACAGTAAGTGAAGCCCTTTTTGATGATGACAATTGGTTAACCAAATGTTCGAACCGTCCGCTGTTGTTGTTGTTGTTAAAGATTCGCTACCTGGAACTAAGTTCCAAGTAGCACGGGCTATAGTGAGCCCGTAGTGCCTTCCGTCCGCTGAAGTAATGTTCGTGGACTTATTAACCTGCCAAATGTTCACTTCTATGAAGTAAACTATCCCGCTTGTTTAATATCAGATCTTTTCCTGGTTAAATACAGATTTAAACTACAGTATTTAAAACAGTGCTAGTTAAATTAGAATAAATAAAAATAAATTAAAATAAAAATAGACGTGAAAAAATACATTTAGACCGACAAAATTATATATATATATTTTTTAAATTTACTCAAGAAGACTGGACACCTTCAGTCTTCGAGAACAAGAGTAATAAATTTTTATTTGCCCGTAACTCAAAGATGAAAGGTCTACGCCTTCCTACCTCAGCTCATCGTTCCGTTCTCAAAACTTTATATAATATAGTTTTTTCAATCTGCATTCTTTTCACTACGTGTACAGCATATCTGAAGGATGATTTGAATATTATATACAAACTCAGATATTAAAAGCATATACTCTTAAATATCTGTACTGCTCTTAAATATCAATATACAAGAAGGGTGATAGGCAGGAGGCACTGAACTACAGGCCAGTGTCCCTAACTTGCATTCCATGCAAGATGATGGAAAAGATTGTGCGAAAAAAGCTAGTGGAACATCTGGAGCAAAAGAACTTTGTAACACAACATCAAAATGGGTTCAGAGATGGCAAATCATGCCTAACAGGATTAACTGAGTTCTATGACCAGGAAACAAAAATCAGGCAAGAGAGAGAGGGCTGGGCAGACTGCATATTTCTGGACTGCCAGAAAGCTTTTGACACAGTACCACATAAGAGACTAGTGTACAAACTGGAGATGCAGGCAGGAGTGAAAGGGAAGGTACTCCACTGGATAAGAGAGTACCTAAGCAACAGGACACAGCGATCCACCGTGAGAGGTGAGGTCTCGGAGTGGCGGGGAGTCACCAGTGGAGTCCTACAGGGATCAGTCCTTGGACCTATACTGTTTCTGATATACGTAAATGATCTTCCAGAAGGAATTGACTCGTTCCTCTCGATGTTTGCTTTTGCTTTGCTTGTGATGACACTTTTTCAGTGTCAGAGTAGTTAGTAAATGGAATGCACTAGGAAGTGATGTGGTGGAGGCTGACTCCTTACACAGTTTCAAATGTAAATATGACAGAGCCCAGTAGGCTCAGGAATCTGTAAATCAGTTGATTGACGGTTGAGAGGCGGGACCAAAGAGCCAGAGCTCAACCCCCGCAAACACAACTAGGTGAGTACACCTACTGGCAATACACCCCATTTCTGTGCTGATTTACACCATATCTATGTGCTTATACATACTTGACTGAGCTGGTACCACACACGGCATCAAAAGATCATACTAAACCACAGATCTGGTAATACACCACACTACACCACGCAGCTGGCACTATACACCAAATAGCTGGTATTATACTCCACATAGCTGGCACTACACCACAACGCGGTAAGTACACCATACAACTGGCACCACATACGCAAATGTGAGTAGAAAGTGCTAAGCCAGTACATAACTGGCACTATAGCTCTTGACGACTCATCTTCCCACATCACTGCATCCTTCCAGCAGCACATCTCCCAGCAGCACATCTGTCACCCACTTTTCTACTTATAGACATCTTGCAACTAACACGATTTTTGTTAGAAATCCAATAAAGTAATCCAGATACTAACTGCTTCGGGGACCTGGGAGCAGAACAACCATCACAAAAGGTTTGTGGACCTGAACACCTAACGTGTGTGTGTGTATGGCATATTTGAATACAGTCAAAGGTAAGGTATTATTCGGAGAAAGCACCCAACCAAAATGACTATATCGCATTTGCGGTAATGGTGAGAACTGTATAGAACCTAGGAAATAAAGAGGGGATAGAAGCTAAGATGCCAGGAGAGAAGCTAAGATGCCAGGAGAGAAGCTAGGATATGAGGACAGGATAGAAGCTAGGAAATACGAACGGGAAAGAAGCTAAGAAATTAGGCCAGGATAAAAGCTAGGATATGAGGTCAGGATATAAGCTAGGAAATAGGGACGGGATAGAAGCTATGAGAACAGGATAGAAGCTAGAATATGAGGACATGATAAAAGCTAGGATATGAGGCCAGGATAGAAGCTAGGATGTGATGACCAAATGGAAGACAGGAGGACGGAGAGAAGGAACAGTGATTTAACCAACAACTTAATCCATCGGGAACTGAACTCCGACTTGCAAGAGGTGAAGTCATCATTGTACCGACTAAACCAAGTTACATGTGGGGTATTTCATGAAAAAATATATATAAAAATACTCCACATTCAATTCTTGCCATTTTTCCATCTCTTCTTGTCCTTATTTTATGACGTATTTTCGAAAACCTTTCTCCACAACAGGTTCCAGGATCTCGATTGTGTACCGTGCATTCTAACCAAAGTTCACGGCCCAGTTTCCTTCCAGGGATATAAATTATCATACCCCATTAATCTCTCTGGAAATTTATTCATCAGGGTAAATCTTATCTCAAACTTTCCTCGACATTCTGCAGAGAAATATGTCACCACTTTCTTGACTGAGTAGCAGGAAGCATCCAGCAGGAGGTGTTGCATGATTTTGGCGGATTTGGAGAGGATGGGTTGTTGATGGATGTGATGGAGGTGGATAAGTTGTTGTGGAAGGTGAGGGAAGATACTTCAATAGCTAGTTGGAGAAGGGTGGATTGGATACGATGTTGGTGATGGGGTGGGTTGGTGTTTTGTCTAGAGGGTGTCTAGATAGTGGGTAGAGGGTGGGTTGGGAATGGTTGGGAGAAGATATTGGTAGTAGGTTGGGGGGAAATATGTTTTGGTGTTGTTTGGAGAAAGTGTGCTTGTGTGTAGGGAAAGTTGTTAGTGATGGGTTGGAAAGTGTGTGTCGGTTGCGGATTGGGGAAGATGTAGAGGGTTCAATAAAAAAAATACAAACATAATAATATATTTTAGAGTTTGTATAACACTGCTAATAACCGACTGCAAGAACAATAAATACAAGCACTAACCAATAAATACACTAAATGTATTTATAAATGCTGGCTCTAAGCACACTTTACGCAGCTCATCTCGCAGACTTATATGTATAAATTCCTATTTCCTCTCATATTACACACACACACATCCTTGAGTCTGGAGGTGCAAGATACTTCACACCAGGGCAATAAGAGCCAGACAACAAGGTGTCGTTATCTATGCAAATGACCTCCCGGGGGACAGACAACACGTTCACAACGTCCGGAAGACAATTGGTTCTCAGCTACTCCATCGCCTCAAGTCTCCAGCTTTCCTTCCTGGAGCTTCTCCGACCTGATTGCACTTGTTAGCTTGGATAGGCCTCCAATTTAACTAAGATAAGAAAGGTGATCACATGTAACGTCAGTATGTAAGCTAAGGCCGCTTCCTAGATAGCTGCACCGGTTTGTAGCAATCTTTGCCGCAGACTGATGTCACTGGTCGAATACAGAAAAAAACAGAAGGGTACAGTAGCGATGGATACAGATGATCACAGAAAGATACAGAGGGATACAGCAACAACTTGCATAGAGCGTGTACTTTCATACTCTTCGAATGAGATGATAATAGAAAGTAAAATAAATTTAAATTTGATAAAAACTATGCTATATTTTAACCTATAGTGGGTCTCTAATTTACTAAACAATTTATATTAATGTCTGATGGATCAGTAAAGTAAAATTGTAATAACTTTATAAATTACAGGCTGCATTTGGACTGTGTCTCTTCTGAATCCCAGTTACAGACAATCGTTATTGTTAATAAGGGAAACGTTATTGAGGCAAAATACAGACACCAATTCACTAAAACTATAATTATTGCATGTTGTTAATATTTCTAGGTCAACAACTTATGTCGTCAGTAAATCAACCACGCCCAATACTAGTATTAGACATGATGACCCTAAGTTACAAATGTTTTAAGGCTGAATAATCGAAAATCCCGAACGATGCAACTTATTCATGACGTTGCAAATCACCATCTATCCAATTTTATATAACACTTTTATTCCATATAAAATATTTTTTACGTCCTCCTAGACTCCAAAATATATCTTAACTTTTATATGGGTACCCAAGCTATATATAATTAGCTTGGGTACCCAGTGTTGCTCGGGGCGTTGGAGGCCACATCTACACTATACCGTGTTGTAATCACCGTAACTATCTTTCTATACACAAACAGCCATCAGCTTTTCTACCATCTTCACTAAATGCTAATTTCATTACTGTTACCACCTAACTCATCCAATAGGAAATAATACACTGGATGAATCTTATAAATCTTTTCGAGGACGGACTTCGGTATTTAGCGAGTTTAAAATTGATTAATCGTTGAAACACACACACACATCTGACCTCGAACCCCCCCCCCCCTCCCTATTACAGTCGGCCAACCCCTTCCTGTCAACCTTCAAAGGTTCGCAAGGTTCAGATTTTGACCTAACGGTCAAAAACGCATTATATATTTCGTTTATTTTTTCTATGAGTTTTTTCGCATAATTTGATCAGTGTTTTCATGATCGTTGCTGCTTATACATATGCACGTATGCGTGATATATATGTATTTATTCCGCGAGAGTGAAGGTCTTGAAGAATTAGAGAAGACACATTAGGTAGGATAAAGGGTGATTGTACAGGGGAGTGAGAGAGAAATTAGAGGGAGGGCGAGAGGCAATAGCAGACAGGACGCGCAGACAAGCAAGCAGAGGGGAGCAGAAGGTAACGAGTGGCCTGGGAGATTTATGTGAAGATATTAAGGGAGGAACAAAGCAATATTATAACGAAAATGGATAATGTTGAGATAATGAGTGAGAGGTTATAGGAAAACATTGTAAAATATATCGCTTAGAAGGGCTGAACGAATACCAAATTTAATTTAGCAACATAATATTTTATGTTTTCTGAAACTGATGAAGATATTTGATTGATTTATTTGTAGTTCAACTTCTTTATTCAAATTTGTGTTTGGTACATTGGAGTTAAATGATATCAACGCAAATTCAAATATGTTAATGCTCTTAATAATTTACAAATATCAAACTGCTGACAGAACATATTATAAATATAAATTACCAATTTTTACAACCACAAGCAAGTTTTCATTGCTACTCAGAACACTGTGGTGTCACGACGTTGTGTGTCCTTACGGAAGCACCTTGTTAGCTCATCCTCGTGTTCTGTGTTGAGTTGTGATCAGGTCGTTGAGCTCAGGTCGTTGTGCTCAGGTCGTTGTGCTCAGGTCATTGAGCTCAGGTCGTTGTGCTCAGGTCGTTGTGCTCAGGTCATTGAGCTCAGGTCGTTGTGCTCAGGTCGTTATGCTCTGATAGAAGGCGCTTCCCATGAGCTTTTATAAAGTTCCGAAAATCTAGTTTATGTGTTGTGCCATTTTTTTATAATTCTAATATTTTTTTATTTTTTTGCCTTGAGAGACGTAAGGTAAGGTAAGTAATTATCAGGGTAGAGCACTGAGCCATTAATACGATATAGTTTTTGGAAGGAAATATTTATTCCATAAACATTAAGGGTGTTGTGGGAATGACAAGACTGTGCGCGCAAGAAACATTTCAAATCACACTATGGAAAGAATTACCATATAAGACTCCCATTGCACTTGTTTCAGTCAACATAAGTTCTTGTCTCCTTAGTGATGATGTTTAAGGAGGGCAACATTTTTTTTAAAGAAAGGCGGAGGGAGAAGGGGTTCTTGGGGTGCATTATTTATTATTTTATATTTATATCTATGAAGGAGAATGTCTGTGCGAGGTTGGCGGTGAGACGTTTTGGGTTAGTCTCGTTAAACTTTACAGGATTAATGATAATTTTATCGGGAGTGTCACAGGGGGTCGGGTGGGCAGAGAGATGGGAAAAGGGTGAGTAGGCAGGGAGACGGAGAGTGAAAATTGGAGGGAATGGGGAGTGTTTATGCGTGGGATGATATGGAGAAGATGTGTTGGAGGACACAGTGCACAGTGAGGTTGGGGGGAGTGAGAGATGGGGAGGGTGTGTGGATGGAATGTAAACGGTTTGAAGATGTTTACAGGGATGAATACAGTGATTATTGAAGACTGTTGCAGCGATAGAGGGAGAGGGATAGATGTGTGTGAAGATAGACCCGTAGGGTTTAGCTAGGTACCTGGGAGTTAGACAGCTGCTACGGGCTGCTTCCTGGGGATGTGTAACAAAAAGGAGGCCTGGTCGAGGACCGGGCCGCGGGGCCGCTAAGCCCCGAAATCATCTCACGATAACCTCAAGAGGGTGTGTAGGGAAGACCTGGTCACCGAAAGACCCGAGCACCGCCAGGAATCCTATATAATGTAGATGTATATTATTGGATTTCTCATTGTCGGGGGCCGACAATGATACTTTGATAACTGCTAATCCTTTAGGGATTATCAAGGTTTCCCCCTCCCAAGGCAAAGACCCACAACAGTTGACAAACTCCAGGGTACTAACTTACTGCTAGGTGAACAAAAGCATCAGGCGAAAGGAAAGTGTTCAAATGTTTCTGACCTGCCCATGAAATGAACCCGTGACCGTTCTGTTGTAAACCAACTGCACTGACTACTGCACAGCATGCATGAATATATATTATTTTTCTGTGTGTATGTGTTCGTATGTTCATGTGTATATGTATTTATATATGTGCATGTATATGTAATTATACGTATACATAATAATATTGGTATGGATGAAAAGTTCCACTAGTATGTATAATGTGGGCTTCAATTTTCATAGATTATTATATACATGAATTCTCCGTCAAATGCAGATGTACCTCATGTACTCCTATATAAAAAAACTCCTATACTATAAAAATGTATGTAAATGTAAAAATGTAAATGTAAAAATGTAAAAATGTAAATGTAAAAATGTAAAAATGTAAAAATACTATGTACTCCTATAAAAAAAATCAAATTTTCTAATGCAGGCTACTGACACCATGCCCCTGAATCACTATCCTATGAGATTTTTTTATAATATCAATATAGCAATTGAAGAGAGAGAGACTTATAATGATGTGGTATCTCTCCTTCACCCGGAGTTACCTCAACTAGTATCTAATACAAGTTGTTGACAACAAAATTTAATCTCAATACAGCCACTTCTGCGTAGGGAATGTTGTTTCTACATTTCAGAATAAAACTGCTGTCAACAGAGTCCAGGGATGATCAAGGCTTTACGCTCGTTAGCTGTGAGCGACTGCTTCTGCCTCCAGCTGCCGTCTGAGAGGCAGCCGAGTGTGAGCAATGTTTAACTCGGCAAGAACTATACATTAATACTTAACAAACGTAGCGGCGTACTTAATCCCAACCATTATTCATAGAACATAAAACATTTTTTTAATAAGATCCAAGGAGTGTCATAATAAAGTGAAAAAAGAGGCGAGGAAATACTGCATTATATAAACGGATCCCGAGTGAAGGATTCCCGCCTGTTCCAACTCTCAGCGTGGACACATTCCGGCTTGGCAAGTATGTGCGCCCTCCCACACACACACGGTAGGAATTGTGAAAATAAAACTCTCCGTTGAACGTAATTGCATTCCAGAGTTTACTTTCCGTCACAGAGCCTGAAAGCGTCATAACTGTGAAGTGTAGCAGGAAACATTAACATGCTCAGTCTGAGACAAGCTTCCAGGGACAGCTAGGAAGCGCGAGGGAGCGGCGGAACGGGAGGAGGAGGAACAGTGACGGAAGAGGTTTAGTTGGCAGGACTAGGAATGCTGGAGGCTGGGGGCGTGTCAGAGAAAGAGACAGAATTAGGTCTCATAAACAATTTCATGAAACGCCATATTCTCTTCTCCGGAGACAAAAAAACCACAGTACCTCAGCAATCCATAATAACCTTTACATTAGGGGCACAAAATACCGCAAATATAACTTGTTATGTTACTGTCTACTGTCCTTACAAATACTGTACACATTTAAAAAAAACAATATTGAATATACACAATGAATCTAAGCACAAAACATGTGAATGTTTTATATATCTTCTTAAATAATCCCAAACGTTTGCAAACTTTTAGAATGTAAACCGGGAAACCAATGGGATTAAAGTTTTTGTAAACTTTGTACGATATTAAATATACAGTTTTCAGTTCATTTTCGTTCATAATATATCCATTTATTCACGAAAATTAGTTAACAATTCACATTAAAAATATTATGTATACGCAGTTAGTAAACGTAATGGGCATTGTATTAAATAATATCAAGATCTTTACATGCATTCACTGACAGCAGCGTAGGTAAGGCCCACAGATATTCATGTCAATGAATTTTTTTAACGCTTTCCAAGGCACATAACATCACTGGTAACAACTTACAACAGCTCCGTGAAGTAGCACCACAGGCATCGTAATGCAAGTAGTACCACAGGCAACGTAATGCAAGTAGCACCACAGGCATCGTAATGCAAGTAGCACCACAGGCACCGTGAAGCAAGTAGCATCACAGGCACCGTGAAGCAAGTAGCATCACAGGCACCGTGAAGCAAGTAGTACCACAGGCACCGTGAAGCAAGTAGCATCACAGGCACCGTGAAGCAAGTAGCATCACAGGCACCGTGAAGCAAGTAGCACCACAGATACTGTGAAGCAGCTAGCTCCACATACGAAGCAAAGCAAGAAGCCTCACCAACACCACGAAGCATCAAGCTCTATAGAGAACGCGCAGGCAGAAGCACCACAGAGAATTCGTGTCGAATACACCACTTTTCTTCACAGCAATACGTTATTTTTGCATTTCCGACTTTTATTGGTATCGCCCACGTGCCTTCCAGCAGAAAATCCTGGATATTGCAGCGGCATATTCAGCTAACGGCAACTGGACAATGTCCGCCTGCAGCCCTCGAACACTAGGGGTGGAGACTGAAGAGGAGGGAGGAAAGTTTGGAGGTGGAGACTCCTCTCCCTCTATCAGTGTGATAGATGCTGATGGAGGGAGAGGAGGTGGAGAGATTAGTGGGGAAGTGGCATGGTAAAAGGCTCATTGAACCATTCACTGGTATTTTTAACCACTGAACATTGGTTACCCCGTTGATAATATAGCAATGATTTAAAGTATGATTCCTACTGGAATTACAATATGCGCCTGGACTTATATATGTTATCCGGACTACATGGGGGTGGAATTGCGAGGAAGAAATACTTACATATAGAAGTAAGAGAGTGGAAACTGGAAATTCACAACAATACGTTAAGAATTCTGGAAACAAATTTACAACTTGAGCAGAAGGAAAATTCAAGGACAAAATCACTCGATATCAAAGAGTATTACATTTATAGAGTCCTAAACTGATAAAATTTTCTCCGTCCTCTCCCTTTTCATGCCCTCATATTTCTTTCAAGTGTTACCTAGTCGTAATGGCTTAGCGGTTCTCCTCATAATTACGATTACCAGTTTACAGAGAAATCGCTCATGGTTAATAAATCTTAATTTTGTCAGTATTTTTTTTAATGCTTTCCACAAGACTTCAGATGAGCTGAGGTAGGATAACAGCTCTTGGCAGCAGTTTCACTATGAACTCCAAATGACAGCCCTAATGAATTCCAGTCTAAGTTAAAAAATTATATCTGTGATAAACTTACATTTAATGAATGGTTATGATAAGATTCTTTTCCGAAGGTTCGTGACATAGGTGATGGTTCATTGCAATGGACAGAATATTGACTCACTGAGGAAAACACTATGAAGACCTGAATGGGGAGGAATGGAAAGTTCTGTTTTTCCGTTTAAAATTGTGTTCGGTTTATGTGAGAACCGCATCTTATTAACGTTAAAAGGCGAACACGAGATAATTTTAAATACATAAATTTTTAATATTTACAAGACATAATAACATGATTCTGATAATTACTATAATTTTGCCCACTCAAACATATTATGCAACAATTGGTTTGAAATTGTTTCAGGTTAGCAAAGAAACTGTTATAATATTAGATTACCAGTTTAAAACATATGGAATAACTGATAATAACAAAATTAATGTAATTATAAGTATAAGTATATATACCTCACAAACATTAGATAATTGATTGGACAAATGCTTTCCTTAAATTCCTCATCTTAAATTGTTATCGTAGGCCTCTGTTAACTAGTAACCTCGTTTGTACAAAGTGCCGCCAAAAAATGTAAGAGCTAGAAATGACCTTAAAGTAGTCACTCGGTTTGAGAACCATGTTTGAGAGCAAATAGATAACAGACATATTTGCATTCGTATAACCTTCGAAACTCTCCGTGTTGACTCAGTCAACGAACTCAAATTATTGTGGGATCATAAAGTCCTCAATTAAAATTCACTAGTCCAAAGATCAAGAGAACAAAAACACCAAGAAGGTGCATTTTTTTTTAATATTCTCATTCTCTTTACCCAGTGGCTTATTCAGCCTGCACTATCCATATCAACTCATCGTCATCACCACCACACACTCGCTCACTATCCCCTAAACCCTACATAAACGTATCCCTCATCACCACCTCCCATTCCTCACCACCTCCACGACAACAATAACTGCCTAGGTCAGGAAGGACTGTGACTGTCGCTGTAAATCTCTAGGATTTATCTCTAGGAAACTTTACTAATTTGTCAATGTCAGTCGTTCATGTGCGCACACACACACACACACACACACACACACACACACACACACACACACACACACACACACATAGGGGAGACATGATCACTATCTACAAAATTCTCAAGAGGAATTTACAGGGTAGATAAGGATAAATTTTTTAACAAGGGTGGTACGCAAACAAGGGGACACAGGTGGAGACTGAGTACCCAAATGAGTCACAGAGACGTTAGAAAGAACTTTTTCAGAGTCAGAGAAGTTAACAGGTGGAATGCATTAGGCAGTGATGTGGTGAAGGCTGACTCTATACACAGTTTCAAATGTATATATGATAGAGCCCAATAGGCTCCAGATTCTGTACACCAGTTGATTGACGTTTGAGAGGCGGGACCAAAGAGTCAGAGCTCAGCCCCCGCAAGCACAACTAGGTGAGTACACACACACACAAAATAATAGATAACAGCACCAATAGTAATAGTAATAATTGTACAACAATACAATACAGACACAACCATAGATAATAATCAAAATAAATCTGCCTGTTCCAACCATTATATAATTCACAATGAAATCTATAGGATCACTGATAAACAAGTATTCCAGCAGTCATCCACAGCAGCATCTCTGTCGCTTCGTGAAGCTAGATATACACTGCTCCTCGTGGTATGGTTTTACAGAGCAATCGTCTTCAGGCCAAGACCTGACGTGAATATTTTCAGCAAGTGTTTTCCACAAGAACATGTTTGTGTCAACCTGCCAGCTTTGCTTTATGCGTCTAGGGAAATTTTCCAGGGGTAAACAGGGTCTCTTAACATATTAATAACAATGCGCTTAAAACAGTGTACGTTAAACCCTACATCACCGTCACAAAAGCGGTGCGCACATCTATGGATTGGGTAGCGGCATTAGCAGACTCGATGGAAGAAGCAGTTAGTAGGAGTTTAAACTGTTAGATCTCAGGCCTGGGTGAGAACGATGGGAGGGTGGCACGGGAGGTTATGGAGTCAGGACACAAATGGAATCAAAAGTGGTATGTGTGTAAAACGTGTGGGAAAAAAATAAAAGGAACAGACACGGGTATGAAAATAACAAGACCCTGAAAGTGTTCTACACGAACGGCATGAGTATTAGAAATAAAGTAAATGATTTAAGTGCAGTGAACAATTGTCTGAATATAAAATAGATATACATTTTGTTCACACTGATAGATAAGACGAGAAGGAGAATTAGCAGTACAACCTAGATTCAATTTAACATCCAGTGTTAAAATGGGGATCAAAACTAAGCCACACACCAATTATCTGGATAGAATTTAATAAAACATTGACGATCTAATTCTACGAGTTATATAGGCCATTGAACGTCGTCAGAATGGAAGAAAAATATTGGAGAAGAAATACCAATTGCATACATGCACAACAATATTTGAGCCATTAGAGTCTAAGAGTTCTAGTATAATTAACTGCACTAACGATATAGACAATGTTGAGGAAGAAGACTTAAAAATTAGTTGACGACACTTTCTTAAACAATATATCAACTCAAGAACCAACTCAAGAAAACAGTGTTTCAGGCTTAGCGTTAACTAGCGTAAATAAATCTCACTGAAAAAGAGTGAGCTATTGAGCAGTGATCAAATGGATATTAGGTATTAAATATATCAACACAAAACTAAATACGAAATAATGGATACAAATAGGATAAGTTAAGATTCTGAAAATACCTGGGTAAATACTTGTTTGGAAACAGGGTTGTCGATTTATAGAACAAATTACCGGGTAACATATTATACACTAGGACTCGGGACTGTTTCTGGTGTAGTTTAGACACATATATGAGTGGATATAAATAGATGCATTTTTTTTTTTATTTTTAGCTTTTTTTTGGCATACATAAATCAGTTCAAGTTCAACCAAAATATTTAGAGCATAAAATCAAATTATATCATACTTGGTATTTTCATTTGTTTCTGGTTCTTTACATAATAAACTAAATTACAGCAAAAAATGACTAAGCTGGCAGAGATCATTTTACATGCCAAGAAAGCAGAGCGTTCATCCCCCTTCATTAACATCGCTCTCAATAGTGAGGCCTCGACTGACTCTTGCTAAGAGTTCATGACCACGCCCTCTTCACTTTAGCTCTAATATACTGTGGCTGGGAGAAAGATAGCGTCAGACGCAGTAGTGGTCACACGGTCGGGTGTTCAATGTTTAACATACAGGAAGTCACAATAACGTGGCCGGAAATTTGACACCCATCCCATTCACCTGAAAACAAAGAAATTGACGACGTTTCGGTCCTTACTGGACCATTATCAACTCGTGTAATGAGAAGACTTGATAATGAACGGTCCAGAACGGACCGAAACATCGTCAATTCCTTTACTTTCATATTTGTGGGTTGGGTGTATAAAACATTTAACGCCCAGTTTATGTCACTGGTTTTCGACATGAAATAAAAAAGAGAGCATTTGGGGTTATCAAAGTGTTTATACAGTATATATATATATATTACTTGGAGGCACTTTATATTGTATACTACTACATTTACCCTTGATATATCCCGTCTGTTGTTCACTCTCACTCTCACTCTCAATTAACTCATTTCCAACAAACTATCACACTCACTATGCTCATCCACCCTTACCCCGCCTGCCTCTTCTCTCGTGTTCACTTGAACACGCTCTCATCGCCAGTCAGTCATCATGCATTCGTTCATCAATGACCAAACCATCTCAATATACTTTCCTTATTCCTGCAGTTTGTTGACTATTGCACTTATATCTCTATATATTTTTATTTCTAATGCAATGAATACTATCAACACTACAAACGATTCTAAGTGTTTTCCTATTGTTGTGACTGTTGCTTTGCCACGATCATGCCACACCCTCGTGTTATAACCATGCATAAGATTCTTGACCTCCACTACTTCATGCTGAATTCTAGGTTGCAATTTACGTGTAAGTTGCTTGTCCTAACCAAAGCTTTTATTACACCAACCACTTTCCTTCCCTCACTGATCCTTTTCTCAACGTCACCGGGGCAGCCCTCCCCACACCACGCACCAGGGCCCTCCCCACACCACGCACCGTGGCGGGAAGCACAGAAATGTCTCAGTGACGTCGTGGCGGAAGTTATTGTCCTCGTAAATTGCAGAACAAAAAATAAGTTGCAGAGTTGCATAAAAGAATTAATGAGATTCGTTCGTAAAAGTTTCTGCTTTATGTGTGCTTATAACGCAGAGTTTAGGCGGCATCGCACACTCACACGGGCGTCTCAGCCTTGATCAGGTTATCTTCGCTAATTACCCTTCAAGAAAAGTTGAAGATTACGAAGGAACAATTACGGAAAGTGCATTTTTTCGTCAGATGCATTATATACAGGTAATAGAGGAGCTTTCCTTTACTAAATCTTATAGTCTCTTATCAGAGAGAAGAACAGTTGATTTCACTATCTCAGGAGCAAATGCTCTTGACTTCAATCTGCCACAAGCAACAATACTTGATTCCTCCCTCTAAGAGACATATACTTGCCATTTTCCACCCAGAGACAAACACTTGACTTCTCGCTCCCAGAGGTGAAACCTAGCTTCACCCTCCCAGAATACAATTGACTTCTCCCTCCAAGTAACAGACACATGGTTTTTTCCTCTCACTGCTTCGCACACTTGACTTCACTCTCACAGTGAAATACACTCTTGATTTCACATGTGCTTCAACATTGCCACGCTTTTAAAATTGACTATAAAAATCAAGGCTGTCTTTTTGCAAGCTGTAATTCAAGTATCCTAAATCTCAACAAAAAATAGCAGCACCTTGAAAGACCATTTCAGAATTTCTCTAAAATCTAGACTATTTTCTCTTCTAGACTATCTCTAGAACATGTTCATCTAATCATTTATAACCAGGTCCTCAAATTCTGACTGGTATAGGCGTTGATTGCAATATGCTTCAGAAAAACATCGATTGCAAGCGTGGTCCTGCAAGTGGTTGTTAGAAATCACTACCAACAAATGAAGAGCCATCAAGACTGGAACGCACAAATGGAGGCCAGACAAAATGTCCATGATGGGGAGAAGAAAATTGAATATATATCACTCAGATAAAAGAGGTGCGATTAGACAAAATACCAACAGACACCTAAACAGATTCACATCAGCCGCATATACAAATGTTGGTAAATGTAAGAGCAACCTTCAGAAATCTAAAATATGCTTTCAGAGCGTGCGAACAATGACCGAGAAGGAAAAACATGGTGGCCCTCCCCCCCCCCCATCATATATCACAAAAGACAAAAATATGGTTCACTGGAAAAAACTAGTGAAGTAGTTTTTTTCACGTTTGAAGAAAATTGAGTTAGAGGGGACATGATCCAGAACGCAAAGACATTTAGCAGCGTCAATTAAATTTACTATGTTAACTAACAACAGTCTATACGCCAGAAAGCATGTTTATATAGTACTTATATACGAGCCACTGGAGAATGAAGAGTTTACCTAGACGAGGACAGTGACCTGGTAGAATGAACAAGAATGATAAAGAATACAGGATAAATATATTCAGAGTATATATGTACGGATTGGGAATCATTAAGACAATATTTAAGATTTCGGGCGTAAAAGCTGAAGCACGACAATTGAAACTCCTTTTAGGTATGTACACACGCAGTTACACTATACTATATCTATGAATTACTGGGACAAAACCTCGGACCAACGTCACTAATGAGCGTTACAATTATCACGGGAAATACGCACATTTTGTGTTGGCGGCGGTGTTAGCGGAATAATTACTCTCCTGATGGCTGGGTTTAATGCTCTTGTGAAGGGGCTGGATGCACTGGGGGGCTTAGGGGTGATGCAGGGGGGGATGGGGTGATGCAGAGAAGGGATGGAGTGATGCAGAGAAGGGATGGGGTGATGCAGAGAAGGGATGGGGTGACGGAGGGGTGAGCATGTGACGGATGAGGGGAAGGTGTGACTATAAGGGAGGAATAGATGAAGGGGGGGAGAGGATGACGGAGATGGAAGGGGTGAAAAAAGGGAGGATAACTGAGAAGGTGGTAAAATAATGAGGTGGGAGGTCGGGGGTAAAAGGGTACAGGATATAAATTTATAACAAAGCTTTAGCATATGATTGTCAATTCACATTTATGAACAAATTATCATAATGGATCGACTGAAAACAAAGCGCCAGCTGAATCATATATTGGTCAAGCAAACAGCTTTTTTTTTTTTTTGTGACCAGAACAGATTATTATATTATTATTATTATTATTATTTATTATTATTATTTTGTAAATAATATAATTATTATTATTTTCATATCAAAGTTTGTATGGTTTCAGTGTTCATACATTTCAGTTTCTCAGTCAAAGTATCTCAATATCCAGACATACCGAGTCTAAATGTCGGTCATGTGCACGTGCATGTCGGTCACGTGCAAAGGACCAGTTCATGAAGATTAGAGAAGCTGGTCTAGTTAATAGCAAGGACAGAAGGAAAACTTTATATACCGCGTGAAAAAAATATAAAATTATCAGTTTTAAAGGGACTATGGTAACATCGAATGACAGTAATAAAAACTAATTCGCAATATGGCTTATTTTAAAGTGATTCTAGCCAATCAAGAAAATTAAAGTCGAAGTGGCACAAAAGATAGAGAACAACATACTGATTGCACAAAAGATAGAGAACAATATACTGTACTACATTTAATTTTCAAAGTGAAATTTAATATCGATTGCACAATGCAGATTGATTGTATAATATTTCGTAATACACTGTAGACCAGTATTTTTCATTTCCTTTTAATATTGCATTTGTATTAAATAATATTTGAAATTATTTGTGGTAACGATGGATTTGTTTAGGGGGTCTCATAATACCTAATTAATGTAAAATCTAGGCAACATGTTTTGAAATGTAAATAGCGCCCCATATCAATAAATTATATTGCCAATAATTTAGTATATGTTAATAACGAACTATATATAACAAGCTTAACGTAGCATTAGCTTCCAATGTGCCAATAACGTTGTGTAAACAGAGAAAGCAAGACCAGGACTCCTAAATGATTTACACATCCACTTACGAAACCTGTACATCTTCTTCAATCATACGGCTTTTATTTCATTTATTGTACAGGTTACAGTGCCAATACGTTGTGTAACAGAGAAAGCAAGACCAGGACTCCTAAATGATTTACACATCCACTTACGAAACCTGTACATCTTTCTTCAATCATGACGGCTTTTATTTCATTTATTGTACAGGTTTACGAGCTTCGAAAAGGTATAATTTTTATAAAACAATCTCGTAGTACTTCAGAGCTCATAAACTGTTTAATAATGAATACAAATCCAACATGATTGAGGAAAGATGTACCTTTTCAGGAGTAATTAAGGTCAACAACCATACAATGGGTTTATGTCAACTTTACAATTTGTGTAAGCCACTGAGCTACGAAACACCGCAGATAACGCCTGCTGCACTCAGTTTGTCCCTCACTCCTTATTCTGCTAATGCTGATTCCTGCTGATATTTTGAGTCCTGCTGGACTTCAGCAGGTCTGAAGTCTGCTGCACCCCCAACTGCCTGCCACTGACACTCAAGGTAATTCGACACTCCACACTCGTCGTAATGACTCTAGCTCCTGCTAGAGACCCGTGACTGCTGACACCCTGCATCCTTCTACACTCTTCTGGTTGATGTCATTCTGGTTTCTAAACTACTTCTGATATCTTTCCCGATTGCACTGTCAACGTTTCTTATTTCCACCCTCACTCTCTTTATTTTGAGATGTTGACCTACCTCATTCCAACTTGCTAAGACGTTTGGGGTGTTCCTTAATATGTCCAGCCGTTAAACCCGACCGGCCAAAACTTGGAAAATCAATCATCTGTTACACCATAAAGTTTACAGACATTCTTTTACCTGGCGTCCCCAGGCGAACCGCCCTTGCTCAATCAAGTTCCAAATGGAAAGACAATATAATTTTCTCCAGCCGTCGCTCCGAGAGCGGGAAGTAAACTTTGAAAGATGTTTTACTGCTGTTTGTTCCGCCAATTCTTAGTAGCACAATGGGCCACCTTTTCCTGTAAATTTTCACATAGAAAATGAATTCCTTTGCTCGTGTAAAATTGTGTGTGGAGCGTCAGCTTCCTGTAGTCAGAAAGTATATGACCCTTGACCTCGAGTGTAATATGGATTTGACCATTTTTATGGCCCGTTTAGTAACATTTTTGATGGGCGAAATACAGGTACAGCGTTGTTTGACTCTTGCAGCCTACGTGTGCCATCCAATTTCAAGTTTCTTATGTCAGTCACTCGATATTGCCTTTCAAAACACCACCAGTTTCGTGTGTGAATGTATGGATACATGTAAATGCATGTATACATAAAGAATAATGTTTGTGTGTGAATGTAAGCATACATCAAGTATAATGTGTGTGTGAATGTAAGGATACATAAAGTACAAAATGGGGTACACAACAGCTCTATGACACCTGGAACGTTTATCTTTCATTATCTCTCCTACACCATAAGATAATCTCTTAACAGAGCAGCCTCAGGAGCCTGACGCCTTCGCCATCTCTCCTAAACTATGATAAATTACTAAACTTTTGCACGACTTTAAAATTAATGAAATAAAGAAACTTCGTGTTGCGAAAGTTAATCCGACCTTTGTCTCCTAGATGAGGTCCTTTTTACCCTACTTCCATGAGGAGTCCTCAGCGAGTGGGAAATGCCCAGCAGGCAAGAGGCTTCAACATCGACTGATCAATATCTTGCCAGGTAGAGGTTTCCACATTTAGTACAAAATATCATGCTGGCAAGAGGTTTCCACGGTGAGCGAGCTTTAATATGAACGAGATAATTTTCATCACGGGAACAAGAGTATCAGACCACCTCTGAGAAAATTTAATTCTCTTTTCCTCGACATCTTGTGCTCTTTCTCTGAGGGTGCCTTGCATTTGGATGGGTTGTCTCCAAGAAAATATTAAGCAATTTGTTTCTAAATCTCCCTCTGCTCGTATCTCTCAGTTTCCTCCTTTCCTGTGCTTCATTTACTCCCTCTCACACTCCCTCGCTCTCTCTCAAAAACAGAATTATTTCGGTGTCTTCCCTGTATGGCTGTAGCTTACACTCATTAATAAAAGGACCATACTATTTATTGCCATCCTGTATCTTACGTCTGTCCGATAACGCTTTGTTTTCCAGGTGTCCAACACACTCACCGCCCTTGGAGGTCTCCTTGTGGAGTTCATTTCAGCTTCATGCACACTTTCTCTCCCGTTAATCATGAAGCCCTATTGTATCACACATTTTTCAACAAGCATACATTTTAAAGTGCACGATTAATCAGCCATGTTCTTTTTAAGTTTGATCTTACACACACACACACACACACACACCCCACACACACACACACACACACACACACACCACACACACACACACACAGTTTGATTGAACAAATAGCTATTAGAGTTTAATTGAAGTAAATGTAAAACAACGAAGCTAGGTAGATAGAGCAGAAAGGCAGACACAAGGTTATCAAATTGGTAATAAAAATCCTATGGGAAACTGATAGAATTTGTAGCTAACATAACACAATTTTACCACCAATTGCTGTTGGGTACACACTGAACATGGTCTGGTCGGGGTCGTCATAAATTGAACTAGTACCTCTTGATACAGTGCCAATGCCACCCCCTCCCAACTGATTTTCCAAAATCATTTTCCAATGTTTTTCTTTTGCTTACCTTGATTCTTTATATTGTAAAACACGCACCGATTCTGCAAATTTAAATAAAATCTATGGTATTTTGCCTGTAATTAGCTGTAATAGAGGACTGCTGCTGCCAGGAAGATGGGAGATAAGACGAGCAAGTGCTGAGAGTTCACCCCAATTTATAGCCCGCACGATCCACCATGGCTGGAGGCGAAGGCTGGGTCCCCTCCCTTTTCAGACACACCAAACGTCCAGAGAGCAGCCCGTCCTCCTAAGGTTTCCCAACGTCATGAAAACGGTCAATTTAAAGTGTCCTCTCCTAACCAATCAGAGGACCCAAAACAGAACACGGGACGGTACGTCACGTTCGCGAACCGCTTCCATTTTCTAGTATGACAAATTTTGGCCTTATGTAACGCATACGAGCGAAAAGCGACGTTCTTTGTAGGAGTACAGGTTGCAGAGAGAGTGGGGGAAATAGAGAGAACTGTTCTCAGTGCACATTCGTTTATCACTCTTGCGTTTGTACACTCAAGCGTCTGTCTCTCTCTATCTCTCTCCTCCCTACACAGACGTTATCAGTACAATGCTGACAGAGAAGAACATATATTCACTCTTATCGTTTTAGGGGTATCAATAGTCAACATTTATCCCGACTTTTGACGAAACCTTTTAATTTCATTTCGTGTATCATTGAATGGCAATGCAATATTTACTGAAACCTTTCAGGGACGGTCTCTGAGGAAAATTTGAATTAATATTTAAGTGAAAGCCCTAGTTTTCAAGTAAGCCACTTCAATTAATGCTGGCTACTAAATATTTATTGATTCTTCATCTACAAACGTTAATGTCACTCATAACACAGTAGAGAATGTTGAAGACTTCTCTGGACATTCTTTTCTTTGAATCCAATCCCGACCCACCAGTGTTGGGTATGTATCCCACAGCAATTTACTTGGAAAAATTGCGTGAAACTAGCCGCAAACGTCTGGGCTCCACCCTTGATCAGACAGACATACTCTTTCGTATGGAAATTTCTAAAATAAAGAATGCGAACAAACAAAAGTTAAATTGCCAAATTATTCTACACATAAAAATATTAATAAACATGACATTAAGAGCTTTTGCGAAAAAAATTAACATTACTTTAACTCCAAAAATGAAAATAATAAAATCGTAGAAAAGGAATGACCATCTCCAAAACATATCGCAGGGTAATGACGCCATAAGAGGAGGGAACGAGCAGCCTTCTGGCTATAAAGACGACTTGATGCTTGGTTATGGCAGGAGTGTGGCCATGACCAGTGTGGTGGTGGTGGCTTGTCGTCGTGACCACTGTGGTGGTGGTGGTGGTGGCTTGTCGTCGTGACCACTGTGGTGGTGGTGGTGGCTTGTCGTCGTGACCACTGTGGTGGTGGTGGTGGCTTGTCGTCGTGACTACTGTTGTGGTGGTGGTGGCTTGTCGTCGTGACTACTGTGGTGGTGGTGGTGGCTTGTCGTCGTGAACACTGTGGTGGTGGTGGTGGCTTGTCGTCGTGACTACTGTGGTGGTGGTGGTGGTGGTGGCTTGTCGTCGTGACCACTGTGGTGGTGGTGGTGGTGGCTTGTCGTCGTGACCACTGTGGTGGTGGTGGTGGCTTGTTGTCGTGACCACTGTGGTGGTGGTGGTGGCTTGTCGTCGTGACCACTGTGGTGGTGGTGGTGGCTTGTCGTCGTGACCACTGTGGTGGTGGTGGTGGCTTGTCGTCGTGAACACCGTGGGGAAAGATTCGTGACACAACATTTACAAAAGAAGCAGTATTACAAATAATAATAATTTACTTGCTCCGAGGAAGTAAATAATATGAAAATAATATGGTGTTTAACGAAGACAAGTTCCAGCTCATGCGCTATGGAAAAAATGAAAATATAAAAACGGAAACCACGTACAAAACTCAGGCAAATCATAACATAGAACGAAAAGGCAATGTAAAGGATCTGGGGGTTCTCATGTCGGAAGACCTTACCTTTAAAGAACACAATAAAGTAGCCGTCACAACTGCAAGAAAAATGACAGGTTGGATAACAAGAACTTTTCACACTAGAGATGCTATACCGATGACGACACTTTTCAAAGCGCTTGTGCTCTCTAGAGTGGAGTACTGCTGCACAATGACAGCCCCTTTCACTGCTGGTGAAATTGCTGACCTGGAGAGCGTGCAGAGATCCTTTACGGCTAGAATCCACTCGGTAAAACATCTAAACTATTGGGACCGACTAAAGAGCCTAAATCTGTATTCCCTTGAGCGCAGGCGGGAGAGATACATAATAATTTACACGTGGAAAATATTAGATGGGCTGGTCCCAAACCTGCACACAGAAATAACATCACATGAGACCAGAAGACATGGCAGGATGTGCAGAATACCCCCGTTGAAAAGCAGAGGTGCAACTGGTACTCTGAGAGAGAACTCTATCAACATCAGAGGCCCGAGACTGTTCAACACGCTTCCACTACACATAAGGGGCATAACTGGCAAACCCCTCACAGTGTTCAAGAGGGAACTGGATAAGCACCTCCAAAGGATACCTGATCAACCAGGCTGTGACTCATACGTCAGGCTGCGAGCAGCCGCGTCCAACAGCCTGGTTGATCAGTCCAGCAACCAGGAGGCCTGGTCGATGACCGGGCCGCGGGGACGATAAGCCCCGGAAGCACCTCAAGGTATCCTCAAGGTAAGGAGGTAATATTCCAGTCCAAAGTCTAGATTCCAGACAAGTCATCACAGGAGTCGTGTGTGTGAGTTTATAACTCATCCGGGACCGTGACGTTAGTATCATACAGCTCAGTGATTCAAGTGGTGGTCCTTGACCCAATGGGGCTCTCTCTAATGTGTATATACTCCAAAGTTTCGCTAGAGTGAACCTATTCAAGTATTGCTCTAGTGTTTCTATGTTCCACGGTTGCTCTGCTAACCTTGAACCAACTAAACGATAGAAAGCACCAGCACCATATGCCACCAGATAATCATAACTAATTTAATCGAGAAAACGAGACAACCATTGTCCCAAATGACATTCAATTTATGACGTGGCACAACCCTCTGGAACTAGGCATATAAGGAACATTGTATAAGGAGACAGGGGACAAGCGCAGCACTAGTTATGATCAAGGGTGAGATCAAGTCATCAAGACATCCATTAATATTGTGGGACCCAGTAAATCAAATATTATTTACTATTTTATAAGGGATGATCATGAGTTGCAATGGTGTTATTCTTGCATAAGTAACTTTGGATAGTTTTGATTGTGTACTGGAAACTATCATCTGATTGGGTATTACGCTGGCTTAGGAATATATATATATATATATATATATATATATATATATATATATATATATATATATATATATATATATATATTTATTTATTTATTTATATATTTATATATATATATATATATATATATATATATATATATATATATATATATATATATACGCACCGTAAAGGGCAAAGGAACGACACAAAGCTCTGGCCTGCAGGAAGTCCATCAATTCTGAGAGAGAGAGATTCTGGGAACGTGCCTGGAGAGCATCCTCACTGGAGCACAGAGCCTCTTATCTTAGGCAGGGAGGAGGGGAGAAAAATCCAGCGTGGTCGTACCATCTAAATACATGTATGTAAACACACGAATTACACGTGTATCTCACGCATGCGCCAAGATACATATACCAGCAACAAGACGCATGTAGCAGCGCCAAGACATGTAGAAGCACACACGTGCGACGAGACATTTAAAGCAGCATACACAAGCGCCAAAACACACGTACCCGCGCACGCTTGCACTAAGAGACTCATATATGTACACTTTGTCCTGCCCGTTCTCAATGTCAAGAAACTGTCGTACTAAAGTGCCCTATCCTAACCAACCAGAGGACTCATGAACAGAAAACGGAATATATGTGAGCCGCTACTATTTTCAAGTACGACAGTTTTTGGCTTTACGTAAAGTATGACTCAAAATACGATGTGCTATCAAGAGGAGAAGTTGCCTTGTCAGTGTATGCCTGCTTTTCCCGTTTTAATCACTTCATGTTGTAATTGCTTGTGCAAGTGTGTGTTTGTGTGTGTTCTCAGATGTATTCACCTAGGTATGCATGCAGGGATGAGCTAGCCTTCCTGCCCCCCCCCCCTTCAGGATGTCCCTGGATTAATGTAATGAACGAGTAAAGTGTCACAACCAAAGTGTGTCAGAGGTCATAACCAAAAGGTGTCCCAAATAATGAATGAAATGTTATTACCCGCACTACTGTGGTTCGTTATTGATGGAGACTTAAATGTTCACATACCTGGCGGTGCTCCACAGAAGGTGTACAGTATGAAATGGTTACCAATTAGGTGCCTATATCTTACCTTATTGAGAGCATCCAAGGTCTACTAGGTGAACAGGNACTTCATATAGTCTAGGGTAGCTGCACTAATGCAGATGTACCTAAGGAATTAATAAAAAAAATCAAATGCAGATGTACCTCATGTACTCCTATATAAAAAAAACTCCTATACTATAAAAATGTATGTAAATGTAAAAATGTAAAAATGTAAAAATACTATGTACTCCTATAAAAAAAATCAAAATTTACTAATGCAGGCTACTGACACCATGCCCCTGAATCACTATCCTGTGAGATTTTTTTATAATATGAATATAGCAATTGAAGAGAGAGAGACTTATAATGATGTGGTATCTCTCCTTCACCCGGAGTTACCTCAACTAGTATCTAATACAAGTTGTTGACAACAAAATTTAATCTCAATACAGCCACTTCTGCGTAGGGAATGTTGTTTCTACATTTCAGAATAAAACTGCTGTCAACAGAGTCCAGGGATGATCAAGGCTTTACGCTCGTTAGCTGTGAGCGACTGCTTCTGCCTCCAGCTGCCGTCTGAGAGGCAGCCGAGTGTGAGCAATGTTTAACTCGGCAAGAACTATACATTAATACTTAACAAACGTAGCGGCGTACTTAATCCCAACCATTATTCATAGAACATAAAACATTTTTTTAATAAGATCCAAGGAGTGTCATAATAAAGTGAAAAAAGAGGCGAGGAAATACTGCATTATATAAACGGATCCCGAGTGAAGGATTCCCGCCTGTTCCAACTCTCAGCGTGGACACATTCCGGCTTGGCAAGTATGTGCGCCCTCCCACACACACACGGTAGGAATTGTGAAAATAAAACTCTCCGTTGAACGTAATTGCATTCCAGAGTTTACTTTCCGTCACAGAGCCTGAAAGCGTCATAACTGTGAAGTGTAGCAGGAAACATTAACATGCTCAGTCTGAGACAAGCTTCCAGGGACAGCTAGGAAGCGCGAGGGAGCGGCGGAACGGGAGGAGGAGGAACAGTGACGGAAGAGGTTTAGTTGGCAGGACTAGGAATGCTGGAGGCTGGGGGCGTGTCAGAGAAAGAGACAGAATTAGGTCTCATAAACAATTTCATGAAACGCCATATTCTCTTCTCCGGAGACAAAAAAACCACAGTACCTCAGCAATCCATAATAACCTTTACATTAGGGGCACAAAATACCGCAAATATAACTTGTTATGTTACTGTCTACTGTCCTTACAAATACTGTACACATTTAAAAAAAAACAATATTGAATATACACAATGAATCTAAGCACAAAACATGTGAATGTTTTATATATCTTCTTAAATAATCCCAAACGTTTGCAAACTTTTAGAATGTAAACCGGGAAACCAATGGGATTAAAGTTTTTGTAAACTTTGTACGATATTAAATATACAGTTTTCAGTTCATTTTCGTTCATAATATATCCATTTATTCACGAAAATTAGTTAACAATTCACATTAAAAATATTATGTATACGCAGTTAGTAAACGTAATGGGCATTGTATTAAATAATATCAAGATCTTTACATGCATTCACTGACAGCAGCGTAGGTAAGGCCCACAGATATTCATGTCAATGAATTTTTTTAACGCTTTCCAAGGCACATAACATCACTGGTAACAACTTACAACAGCTCCGTGAAGTAGCACCACAGGCATCGTAATGCAAGTAGTACCACAGGCAACGTAATGCAAGTAGCACCACAGGCATCGTAATGCAAGTAGCACCACAGGCACCGTGAAGCAAGTAGCATCACAGGCACCGTGAAGCAAGTAGCATCACAGGCACCGTGAAGCAAGTAGTACCACAGGCACCGTGAAGCAAGTAGCATCACAGGCACCGTGAAGCAAGTAGCATCACAGGCACCGTGAAGCAAGTAGCACCACAGATACTGTGAAGCAGCTAGCTCCACATACGAAGCAAAGCAAGAAGCCTCACCAACACCACGAAGCATCAAGCTCTATAGAGAACGCGCAGGCAGAAGCACCACAGAGAATTCGTGTCGAATACACCACTTTTCTTCACAGCAATACGTTATTTTTGCATTTCCGACTTTTATTGGTATCGCCCACGTGCCTTCCAGCAGAAAATCCTGGATATTGCAGCGGCATATTCAGCTAACGGCAACTGGACAATGTCCGCCTGCAGCCCTCGAACACTAGGGGTGGAGACTGAAGAGGAGGGAGGAAAGTTTGGAGGTGGAGACTCCTCTCCCTCTATCAGTGTGATAGATGCTGATGGAGGGAGAGGAGGTGGAGAGATTAGTGGGGAAGTGGCATGGTAAAAGGCTCATTGAACCATTCACTGGTATTTTTAACCACTGAACATTGGTTACCCCGTTGATAATATAGCAATGATTTAAAGTATGATTCCTACTGGAATTACAATATGCGCCTGGACTTATATATGTTATCCGGACTACATGGGGGTGGAATTGCGAGGAAGAAATACTTACATATAGAAGTAAGAGAGTGGAAACTGGAAATTCACAACAATACGTTAAGAATTCTGGAAACAAATTTACAACTTGAGCAGAAGGAAAATTCAAGGACAAAATCACTCGATATCAAAGAGTATTACATTTATAGAGTCCTAAACTGATAAAATTTTCTCCGTCCTCTCCCTTTTCATGCCCTCATATTTCTTTCAAGTGTTACCTAGTCGTAATGGCTTAGCGGTTCTCCTCATAATTACGATTACCAGTTTACAGAGAAATCGCTCATGGTTAATAAATCTTAATTTTGTCAGTATTTTTTTTAATGCTTTCCACAAGACTTCAGATGAGCTGAGGTAGGATAACAGCTCTTGGCAGCAGTTCACTATGAACTCCAAATGACAGCCCTAATGAATTCCAGTCTAAGTTAAAAAATTATATCTGTGATAAACTTACATTTAATGAATGGTTATGATAAGATTCTTTTCCGAAGGTTCGTGACATAGGTGATGGTTCATTGCAATGGACAGAATATTGACTCACTGAGGAAAACACTATGAAGACCTGAATGGGGAGGAATGGAAAGTTCTGTTTTTCCGTTTAAAATTGTGTTCGGTTTATGTGAGAACCGCATCTTATTAACGTTAAAAGGCGAACACGAGATAATTTTAAATACATAAATTTTTAATATTTACAAGACATAATAACATGATTCTGATAATTACTATAATTTTGCCCACTCAAACATATTATGCAACAATTGGTTTGAAATTGTTTCAGGTTAGCAAAGAAACTGTTATAATATTAGATTACCAGTTTAAAACATATGGAATAACTGATAATAACAAAATTAATGTAATTATAAGTATAAGTATATATACCTCACAAACATTAGATAATTGATTGGACAAATGCTTTCCTTAAATTCCTCATCTTAAATTGTTATCGTAGGCCTCTGTTAACTAGTAACTCGTTTGTACAAAGTGCCGCCAAAAAATGTAAGAGCTAGAAATGACCTTAAAGTAGTCACTCGGTTTGAGAACCATGTTTGAGAGCAAATAGATAACAGACATATTTGCATTCGTATAACCTTCGAAACTCTCCGTGTTGACTCAGTCAACGAACTCAAATTATTGTGGGATCATAAAGTCCTCAATTAAAATTCACTAGTCCAAAGATCAAGAGAACAAAAACACCAAGAAGGTGCATTTTTTTTAATATTCTCATTCTCTTTACCCAGTGGCTTATTCAGCCTGCACTATCCATATCAACTCATCGTCATCACCACCACACACTCGCTCACTATCCCCTAAACCCTACATAAACGTATCCCTCATCACCACCTCCCATTCCTCACCACCTCCACGACAACAATAACTGCCTAGGTCAGGAAGGACTGTGACTGTCGCTGTAAATCTCTAGGATTTATCTCTAGGAAACTTTACTAATTTGTCAATGTCAGTCGTTCATGTGCGCACACACACACACACACACACACACACACACACACACACCCACACAAACAACACCACACACACACACACACATAGGGAGACATGATCACTATCTACAAAATTCTCAAGAGGAATTTACAGGGTAGATAAGGATAAATTTTTTAACAAGGGTGGTACGCAAACAAGGGGACACAGGTGGAGACTGAGTACCCAAATGAGTCACAGAGACGTTAGAAAGAACTTTTTCAGAGTCAGAGAAGTTAACAGGTGGAATGCATTAGGCAGTGATGTGGTGAAGGCTGACTCTATACACAGTTTCAAATGTATATATGATAGAGCCCAATAGGCTCCAGATTCTGTACACCAGTTGATTGACGTTGAGAGGCGGGACCAAAGAGTCAGAGCTCAGCCCCCGCAAGCACAACTAGGTGAGTACACACACACACAAAATAATAGATAACAGCACCAATAGTAATAGTAATAATTGTACAACAATACAATACAGACACAACCATAGATAATAATCAAAATAAATCTGCCTGTTCCAACCATTATATAATTCACAATGAAATCTATAGGATCACTGATAAACAAGTATTCCAGCAGTCATCCACAGCAGCATCTCTGTCGCTTCGTGAAGCTAGATATACACTGCTCCTCGTGGTATGGTTTTACAGAGCAATCGTCTTCAGGCCAAGACCTGACGTGAATATTTTCAGCAAGTGTTTTCCACAAGAACATGTTTGTGTCAACCTGCCAGCTTTGCTTTATGCGTCTAGGGAAATTTTCCAGGGGTAAACAGGGTCTCTTAACATATTAATAACAATGCGCTTAAAACAGTGTACGTTAAACCTACATCACCGCACAAAAGCGGTGCGCACATCTATGGATTGGGTAGCGGCATTAGCAGACTCGATGGAAGAAGCAGTTAGTAGGAGTTTTAAACTGTTAGATCTCAGGCCTGGGTGAGAACGATGGGAGGGTGGCACGGGAGGTTATGGAGTCAGGACACAAATGGAATCAAAAGTGGTATGTGTGTAAAACGTGTGGGAAAAAAATAAAAGGAACAGACAAGGTATGAAAATAACAAGACCCTGAAAGTGTTCTACACGAACGGCATGAGTATAGAAATAAAGTAAATGATTTAAGTGCAGTGACAATTGTCTGAATATAAAATAGATATACATTGGTTCACACTGATAGATAAGACGAGAAGGAGAATTAGCAGTACAACCTAGATTCAATTTAACACCAGTGTTAAAATGGGGATAAAACTAAGCCACACACCAATTATCTGGATAGAATTTATTAAAACATTGACGATCTAATTCTACGAGTTATATAGGCCATTGAACGTCGTCAGAATGGAAGAAAATATTGAGAAGAATACCAAAAAATCCAATTGCATACATGCACAACAATATTTGAGCCATTAGAGTCTAAGAGTTCTAGTATAATTAACTGCCTAACATATAGACAATGTTGAGGAAGAAGACTTAAAATAGTTGACGACACTTTCTTAAACAATATATCAACTCAGAACCAACTCAAGAAAACAGTGTTTCAGGCTTAGCGTTAACTAGCGTAAATAAATCTCACTGAAAAAGAGTGAGCTATTGAGCAGTGATCAAATGGATATTAGGTATAAATATATCAACACAAAACTAAATACGAATATGGATACCAATAGGATAAGTAAGATTCTGAAAATACCTGGGTAAAACTTGTTTGGAACAGGGTTGTCGATTTATAGAACAATTACCGGGTAACAATTTATACACTAGGACTCGGGACTGTTTCTGGGTAGTTTAGACAAATATATGAGTGGATATAAATAGATGCATTTTTTTTTATTTTTAGCTTTTTTTTTGGCATACATAAATCAGTTCAAGTTCAACCAAATATTTAGAGATAAAATCAAATATATCGACTTGGTATTTTCATTGTTTCTGGTTCTTTACATAAAAACTAAATTACAGAAAAAATGACTAAGCTGGCAGAGATCATTTTACATGCAGAAAGCAGAGCGTTCATCCCCCTTCATAACATCGCTCTCAATAGTGAGGCCTCGACTGACTCTTGCTAAGAGTTCATGACACGCCCTCTTCACTTTAGCTCTAAATACCTGGGTGGGAGGAGAAAGATAGCGTCAGACGCAGTAGTGGTCCACGGTCGGGTGTTCAATGTTTAACATACAGGAAGTCACAATAACGTGGCGGAAATTTGACACCCACCATTCACCTGAAAACAAAGAAATTGACGACGTTCGGTCCTTACTGGACCATTATCAACTCGTGTAATGAGAAGACTTGATAATGAACGGTCCAGAACGGACCGAAACATCGTCAATTCCTTTATTCTATTTGTGGGTTGGGTGTATAAACCATTTAACGCCCAGTTATGTCACTGGTTTCGACATGAAATAAAAAAGAGAGCATTTGGGGTTATCAAAGTGTTTATACAGTATATATATA
>WNGS01163519.1:11006290-11027154 GCA_020271785.1 Procambarus virginalis
ATATATATTTATATATATATATATATATATATATATATATATATATATTATTGATATATATATATATATATATATATATATATATCGTATATATATATATATATATATATATAATATACTATATATATATATATACTATATATATATATATATATATATATATATAATTATAAAATATCTTGCCAAAAAGTTGCAGACAAGTTTATTCCATACATATCATTTTGACAAAGTCTTAACCTCAAACATGCAATTTAAAAAATATATAATGCCGCTAATATGTATAGGTTTAATTAAGAGTATAATATCCCGTCAAGGTGACACAGATGCAGCAGCCAAACTAGCATGAAACAAAGATGGATGTAACAAGATCTCGTTGTCCCCCTCTCTGTTAAGACTATATTACTCCAAATATCGGGTCTGATAGCAGAGAAATCACAGACTCTCAGAGGCCTGAAAAACTTGTATAAAAATCCATGCTTTGTTTATAGTTAACACACACACATTATATATATATATATATATATATATATAATATTATATATATATATACATATTAATATATATATATATATATAATGTGACCCTCGATCTCGAAGAGGATATGCAGCACCCGGGAGCCTTGCCGAGCTCTACACCTTCATGTATACTGTCAGCTCTACACCTTCATGTATACTGTCAGCTCTACACCTTCATGTATACTGTCAGCTCTACACCTTCATGTATACTGTCAGCTCTACACCTTCATGTATACTGTCAGCTCTACACCTTCATGTATACTGTCAGCTCTACACCTTCATGTATACTGTCAGCTCTACACCTTCATGTATACTGTCAGAGCTCTACACCTTCATGTATACTGTCAGCTCTACACCTTCATGTATACTGTCAGAGCTCTACACCATGTACACTGTCAGAGCTCTACACCGTCATGTATACTGTCAGCTCTACACTGTCATGTATACTGCCAGAGCTCTACACCTTCATGTATACTGTCAGCTCTACACTGTCATGTATACTGCCAGAGCTCTACACCTTCATGTATACCGCCAGAGCTCTACACCTTCATGTATACTGTCAGCTCTACACTGAGGGAGACCACTGGCAGTGTTGCCACACTTACCGACTTGGGCGGAGAGAGTCGGGGAGGCAGCGCCGAGCAGCAGCGTCACCAACACACACAACTGGACCCTCATCTCGTGCCTGCTGAGGATAGAACGTCATGAGTGAACGTGCTGAGGATAGAACGCAACAAGTGAACGTGCTGAGGATAGAACGCCATCAGTGAACTTGCTGAGGATAAAACGCTACGAGTGAACGTGCTGCCGTTATGACTGGGGAACCAACATAAGGGATGACCTTGACCACATTTCCATAGTTGCTGAAGCCTAGTTATTGCTCGACTTACAATTACTTCACTACACTTGCTAATTATATTTATATAATTCATTATATTAATAATAACAATACTCACAAAGACTGAGAAGTCCTGGAAAGAAGCAGCAGGTGGAGCTGAGAGGAACTGTCACGTTGCTGGGTGAAACTTTGAGAGGAATTAGTGAGCCATGTGCTGGCTCCTTCTGTATATATAGTGCCTGGGTGGGAAGGTTGCCACCAGTCGCTAGATCCGCCACGTTAAATCAAATCAAATCAGACCAAATGTTTATTCAGGTAAAAGTACCATACATCAAGATGAGTTACAAACATAATGTTGGATTTCAAGATTTCATGAGGTAGTACATACAATTCCTAAAGCCTCTAATACGCACAGCGTTTCGGACAAGCGAAACATATTAATATATTTATATTTATAATAAATATTTATTAATATTATTTATTAAATTTATATTTATTAATATACAAATACAAATAATCACCAACAGAACCTAAACACCTAACCTAACCTATGCCTATATGTGCACAATATACTAATATATTATAATATTAATTTATATTTGAGAACATTTCCGTTTTGAATGAACAGCATTTAAAAATTTATGAATGCGTTGTGGGGTCGACTTCTGTATGTAATGGACTTGAGTCGAGGACGGGTTGTCAATCCTTAACCGTAGCTTCTGTTCACCCTAGCAGTGAATGGTTGTTAAACGATTTTGCGGGTCGTATTCTCTGGAAAATTAGTATTAAGGACCTGCCCAAAACGTTATGCGTTACGGGCAGGTCCTTACCTAGTGGCTGTACAAGAATGTAAGAACTCTTGTATATATATATATACAAAAAACCTGCGTGGGTGTGTACATAGAGCACTGTTAGTCTTCCATCTGGCATCCACCCAAATGTTTTCCTCTTCCTTGACGTCACGCAAAACAGTCGGGTTCGTGTTACTCTTCACTTTCCAAGAGCGAGGCGTTAGGATATTTGTACGTCGAGTGCTGCTGTCATGCTAGTTACCGCGGCCTCGAGACGTCTGGGAGTGAGGATATGGTTCACTTCCTCCTTGTCGGGGATAAGAACCTGTCAGAGTTAAGCATGTCCACGTAGCCATAGGCGAGGCTGTCCTCGGGGGTCAGATAACCATGCAAGTTAAAGCAAAATATATGAAATTTTATATAAAATAAAAATACAGCCAAATCGCACACCACTATAGTTACAGATTAAACTGTTTGTCTGTTATACATACATACAGATATACATACGCGGAAAAACACATGTGAAGAATTAGAGAATGATGAACGCGTTTTCGGCTCAATTGGCCTTCATCAGAGCAAGATAGATTGCTGAGCAAGCGATAAATTAACTCTCTATCTTGTTATGATGAAGGCGAATTGAGCTGATAACGAGTTCAGCATTCTCTAATTCTTATAATGTGTTTTAATCCGCATACATAAATCAGTGTTTTTGTGATCGTTGTTGCATACATATATGCAATATATATATATATATATATATATATATATATATATATATATATATATATATATATATATATATATATATATATATATGACAGTGTCAGACCACGGAGGAAGAATTGAAACAGAAATTTCCTTAAGTATTTTCGTATATTAATATGAATATACATTCACTCCTTCTGAAGATGTATTAATATACGAAAATACTTAAGGAAATTCCTGTTTCAGTTCTTCCTCCGTGGTCTGACACTGTCACATTTTTCATCACGTGTTAATCTTCGTGATTTACACACATATATCTATATAAATAAAAATGGGAATGTTCATTTGTTCAAAATCGCTAATCTCCGAAAGTTCTTCACCGATTGCTTTGAAATTTTCACACAACGTTCCATTCGCATTCGAGCGGGTTTTTATATACATACTATATAGATGTCACGTCTGTGACGGGGAAAAAACATGCTTTAAAGAAAACTGTGTTTTTCATGTGAGGGAAATATTCGAAACATCTTTACCGATTGCTTTGAAATTTTGACACAACGTTGCATTCGAATTGGCGAGTGTTTTTATGTACCTACTATATACATGCCTCACATGACAAGAAAAAAGTTTTTTTTAAACAGCGCCATCTGTTGAATGTAAGAGAAACACACGATGTAATCTCCGAAAGTTCTTCACCGATTGCTTTGAAATTTTGACACAAAGTTCCATTCCAATACACGCGTTTTTATACACCTATTATATACATGCCACACCTGTGACAGGTAAACACATGCTTTTTTTTTAAACAGTGCCATACGTTGCACGTAGGAGCAACGTTCGCAATACTAAATATGCTACAATTCCATTTCAATGTTTCCGATTGCATTGATAAATTTAATTTCCATAGACTTTGATTTATTTTCATTTTGATTTAATTATTTTGTGTAACATTGAACTGTAATTGAGCTGTGTTGTTTACCATACTGTTCATTTCGTGAGTACAGATGCCACACCTGTGACAGGTAAAACTATGTTTTTTTTTAAACAGTACCATCTGTTACATGTAAGAGCAACACACACTATATTAATATGTTACGATTCCATTTCAATGTTTCCGATTGCATTGATAAATTGAATTTTCATAGTTTTCTATTCATTTTAGTTCTGATATAAATATTTTGTGACATTGCATTGGAACTGAGCTGTGTAATACCGTTCATTTTGTGAGTATAGTTAATTTTTTTTCATTGTTTTTATTTCGTTTTTTTTAAACTATTCTTCTAATTTTTCGGTGATGGAACATCTGATCATTTGATGTTCTCAATATTCTGATGTGAACATTAGATCATTTGGGAATGCATTGGACGAGGGAGTGGGGAGGACAAGGGGAAGGGAGTGGGGGATGGTGGGGAGAACGAGGGGACAGGGGAGCGGAGGATAATAGGTAGGAAGAGGGGAGAGGGGAATGGTAGGGAGGGCGAGAGGACGGGGAGTGGGAGATGGTGGGGAGGACTGGGAGACGGGAAGGTTGCTGTGGCTCAGCAACGCGTGGCCGGATACAGCTAGTATATATATATATTATATATATATATATATATATATATATATATATATATATAATATGCACAGACTTGCTTATAAACCACAAGTTTGAAGTATAGAACTTTAGACACTCACACCCACCATGGGACTCGAACACTGATACTGACCATCCATGACGTCATGTGTTGATACTGACCTTCCATGACGTCATGTGTTGATACTGACCATCCATGACGTCACGTGTTGATACTGACTTTCCATGACGTCATGTGTTGATACTGACCTTCCATGACGTCATGTGTTGATACTGACCATCCATGACGTCATGTGTTGATACTGACCATCCATGACATCATGTGTTGATACTGACCTTCCATGACGTCATGTGTTGACACTGACCATCCATGACATCCTGTGCCTCTACTGGGCCAGATAACACGCAGGTGGGAGCAGTGTTCACATCACTAGGCTTCCAACTGCGTGGTATCTCCTCTTGCTTCCACTCTCTCTCTCTTGTCTGTTGCTCCGTCTGTTCTTGTAGCAACCTGCGAGTAGCAACTTGTTCGTCAAGTTGTTACTCGCAGGTTGTTCATAGCAGCTTGTGGTCCCGTGCTGGGTTAAATGTGTATTTACAAAACCTTTTTTTGTTTACTATAATCCATGTCTATTTAAGTTCATGGTCACTTAGAATACGTGGCATTGTAATGATGGCTGTGAAGGTGCGTATTGGTGTTTGTTGGTCGCTTGTCTTCTGGGGAAGTTGACGTCGTATCGCTTGGAGATTCCAACCTTCCCTCCTCCTCCTCCTCCTCTATGTACCTGCGCAAGCATGCGCCTGCTCACGCATGCACAGACACTCTCTCATACGCACGTATACATACATAATCATAAAGAAGAAAGTTAGATATTATAATACATGGACCAGAGAGCTGACATTAAGAGTGACCTACACGACCATCATGGGTCAGCTTTCATAGGATGGTCAGTATCAACACATGACGTCATGGTCAGTATCAACACATGACGTCATGGTCAGTATCAACACATGACGTCATGGTCAGTATCAACACATGACGTCATGGTCAGTATCAACACATGACATCATGGTCAGTATCAACACCTGACGTCATGGTCAGTATCAACACATGACGTCATGGTCAGTATCAACACATGACATCATGGTCAGTATCAACACATGACGTCATGGTCAGTATCAACACATGACGTCATGGTCAGTATCAACACATGACATCATGGTCAGTATCAACACATGACGTCATGGTCAGTATCAACACATGACATCATGGTCAGTATCAACACATGACATCATGGTCAGTATCAACACATGACGTCATGGTCAGTATCAACACATGACGTCATGGTCAGTATCAACACATGACATCATGGTCAGTATCAACACATGACGTCATGGTCAGTATCAACACATGACGTCATGGTCAGTATCAACACATGACATCATGGTCAGTATCAACACATGACGTCATGGAAAGTCAGTATATCCACATAATGTCATTGAAGGTCATTATATGCACATGACGTCATGGAAGGTCAATAATAAAACAAATGACGTCATAGAAGGTCAGTATAAACACATGACGGTATGGAAGGTCAGTATAAGCACATGACATCATGGAAGGTCAATATAAACATGTAATGTCATGGAAGGTCAGTATAAGCACTTGACATGACTTCATGGGCAGTCATTTTTTAGCACATGACGTCATGGAAGGTCAGTGTAAGAACATGACTTCATGGAAGTTCAGTGTAAGAACATGACGGCATGGAAGTACATGACGTCATGGAAGCTCAGGTACACATCATGGAAGGTCAATAAAAAGTACATGACGTCATGGAAGGTCATTATAAGCACATGATGTCATGAACAGTGTTAAGTGTGACTGTAACCTTGCGTTTTGCTTTTCCTGACGTGCGGTTTTAGTCGTACTTTTTTGTCCATGAACCATATGGACGCGCGTTTCTAGTCGTACTAAAATGTTCTGTGGATCACGACGGCTCCCTTCCATCATCCGTAATTTTCGATGAGTTACGTCAACAGCCAGTTATAATCTTCCATAGTTTCCAATTAAATTCAATCGGTTCCAGTTTCAATGGTTGATTATTTTATTTCATTTTCAATGAATTCTATTTAATCCCATTTAAATCCCATTTTAATTTAATTCAGGCATTGTATGTACTAGCTCTATCTATTGATCTGACATCATCTTTTTAACTCATTTTCAATGTATGTACCTTTACCTGAATAAATATTTTATCTTATTTTCAATTCCCCTTACTGTCCAGCTCGTTGCTGCCGTGGAGGGGCTTGGTGGACGGCTGCCGGAGTGTGATGCTCCTTAGTGTGGTCCCCTGTCCTTTTGTAGCCTTGTGCTCCTGCTGCTGTCTTCACGAATTTTGCTGGATGCCTTTTCCTTTTCCTTCTGTTTTGTTTTTATCCTCCCCTTTTCTCCTATCTGCTTGTCGTTTCCTGCCGACCTTTTGCTTGTTTTGATTATTCCTTTGGACTACTTCTATTTTGACGCCCGGGTGTTTGAGGAGGCATACTCTTGCACCCGTAGAACTGTAGTACCCAACGTCGCGAGCGAGGGGAACCTTTTATTGTCAATCCTCCTTTCATCACTGAACCCGCTCTCGACGGACTCACGGTTCTTAAGGTGGCGTTTGTGGGGCGTATACTCACGACGCACCCCTGGGAGGCCCCGCATGATCGGCGATAGCTTCTTGTTGGGTGTCCTGCCTTTAATTGTGGCTCCATGGTGGGTGTGGGGCACATTCGTAAATGAAAGTTTTTTCCTCGTTTTCATTACAGATAATGTTTCCCTTGTTCTTTCTCAGGCTCGTGGGGTAGGCGACCAAGCCCCCGAGTCGGACTGTGTTGGAAGACCAGGCCCTGTAGCCCCCGCTGCACTGGGCCCCGACGACCTGACTACTCCCCGCAGCTCCCCTCCCCCCTCTGCTGTAGGGTCGTGTCCCCAGCCCCCTGTGGTGACCTTGTCCCCTGGCACGGCTTCGTCTCTCATTGTGACTACTGCACCTTTTACCCCCTCTCTCTCTGGGGGTTCTCAATGCCGTCCCCGCCACGGCCGCACTCGCACGATCCCTTCCCGTAATAGTACTTACAACGCCTTGTTTGGTCCCGCTACGTGGGCTAAATACTTTGATCTTCACCATCCGGATTCTACTCCTCCTGACGATTTCTCCCTCCATAAATACCTTGTTGATTCAGTAGATGCCTCTGTTACTTTTAACTCCACCAGTTACAGTACGCGTGTCATCGCTGCTCCTTCTCAGGATGCAGCTACTCGCTTAGCCGCTTTGTCCTGCATTGGAGAGACCCCTGTTCCGGTCTCCAAAAACGCTCGGTTAAATGCCAGTGTTGGCACTGTTCTCCTCCCACACCATGTTGCAACTGGTGTTCGGGATCTCAAAGATTGCCATGAGAATATTAAACATATCCTCGAAGCCCAAGGCCATTCTGTCCTCCAGGTGGACACGTTTACTCGACCCCCTCGTTTGTCGTCGCCATCAGCCCCTTCGAGTTGTAAAAATCACCTTTGATAGTAGGGCCCTTCCGCCCTCTATTATTCTTGCTGGTGCCATATGCTCCATTCAGGAGTACGTTCCCTCTCCTAGACTTTGCAATAAGTGTTGGAAGTTCAGGCATGGTGTCCTCAAATGCACCAGTACTGTGTATCTGTGCCCCTTGTGTGGGGACGATAGTCATTCTAAGTCTGAGTGCACTTCTCCCCAGGCTCGCTGCCTCAATTGCGGTGAGGCCCACCCTACCTTCTCACGCTCGCGTGTGCACTATAAACTCGAGGAAGCCGTCCTCAACTTGAAGCACCGTGATAGTCTGTCTTTTCCTGAAGCGATATGCCAAGTTCGTCGTCTCCCCTTTCGCGGGCGTCTCCTATGCTCGCATGTTGCGTTCTACCTCTCCTCGTCCTTCCGTCTTCCTCAGTCTCACAACCGTTTCCAGGCCTTAAACCCGTCCACACCCACCACCTCCTCCCCTATTCCTTTGCCTCCTATCCCGGATAGTCTCCCTCCCGGTTCTCCATCTGGGGTTTCCCCCTTCCTACCCAGTCCACCATATCTCCTTTGTCTTCTTCCCCATCTCCCCCCACTCTTTCTTCCCGACCCTCCCCCCAGTCTCATGACCCTCCACGCCACCTGTCTGTCCAGGCTGATATCCATCATCCTCCCAGCAACCTTCGTGTTGTTCGCTCTCGTTCCTCTTCTCCTGCTGAGACCATTGAGTCTGTCGCCCGGTACGTTGTTACTGGAATGCCTGTCTCTTCGAGTCAGAAACGTAAGCCTGGCTCCTCTCCTTCTTCCTCTCAGGCGCGTAAGAAGGTTTCACTTTCTTCCTCACCCCTTCCCTCTGACTCTGTCACTACATCCCCTCCCATTTCAGTGGTCGAACCCCCTGTCTCCGATATGGAGGTTTCTTCCGCCCCCGATTCCCTCTCTGTTGCTGCCCTTCCTGAAGTGCACTCCCTGATTTCTGCCCCCCCCTCCTCCAACTGTCCTTGCCTGCCCCTCTGTTGTCTCTCCTCCTCCCCGACCCTGTCAGTCCGCCTCTGGTCTGGTTTTTTTTTTTTTTTTTTTTTTTTGAGATATATACAAGAGTTGTAACATTCTTGTACAGCCACTAGTACGCGTAGCGTTTCGGGCAGGTCCCTGGAATACGATCCCCAGCCGCGAAGAATCGTTTTTTCATCCAAGTACACATTTTACTGTTGCGTTAAACAGAGGCTACAGTTAAGGAATTGCGCCCAGTAAATCCTCCCCGCCAGATACGAACCCATGACATAGCGCTCGCGGAACGCCAGGCGAGTGTCTTACCACTACACCACGGAGACTGATGACTTCTCGCTCCCTTACCTCTCTCCTAACTAAGTTTACCCATGCCCCCCTAACCCTGATTTTGCCGACCCTGCTCCTGAGATCTTTAATAAACTGTGTTCCTCTTTACCTTTATTTCTTTCTTGTTCTCTGTTACTGTCCATTCTCTTTGATAATGTCTATTCTTCAGTGGAATATTCGTGGATTTTATGCCAACTTCCATGAACTCCAACTTCTCATTACACAGTTTACGCCACTTTGTGTTTGTCTCCAGGAACCAATGCTTGGTGCTCGTCCTGGTCACTTTCGTGGTTATTCCTTTCTTTCTCCCCCCCCCCGGCTCTTGCTGGGGGCCATAACTCTACTGCTCTCTTAATTCGTTCTGATATTCCCTTCGTCCCTCTCCTTCTTCCGTCACCTATCCATTGTTCTGCTGCCCGTGTTTGTTGTGGGTAAATGGTATACAATCTGTTCCGTTTATCTCCCTCCATATGTCCCTCTTTCACTTCCTGATCTTAAGCACCTCCTGGACTCCTTGCCAGAGCCAGTGCTCCTTTTGGGTGATTTCAACTGTCGACATTCCCTCTGGGGTGATGTTCTGACAAACACCCGAGGCCGTCTTCTCGAACCGTTCGTCCTCGCTTCTTCTCTATCTCTTTTGAATTCTGGCGAGCCCACTTATGTGGACTCTCGAACTCTTACCCTTTCCTGTCTTGGTCTTTCTCTCTGCTCATCGTCCCTTTACTTAGATTTCACGTGGCAGGTTCTTGATGACCTCCGTAACAGTGATCATTTCCCCATCCTCATTTCCTTTTTCTCTTTCCACCCTCCCCTTTCCTTCCCTAGGTGGCAGTTTGCCAAGGCTGACTGGTGCCTATACTCTTTGCTGTCGGGGTGATGATTCGCCTCTCCTTCAACGGCGGCTTCAACTTGCGATTGATGCCGTGTCATCTTGGGCCACCAATCATGGCTTCAAGTTCTCTACTACTAAGACTTGTGACATAACTTTCACTCGGAAGCGAGTCGTTCTTCGTCCCTCTTTGTCACTTTATGGTCATCCCCTTGAGTACAAAGATTTCACGAAGCTTTTGGGGTTATTCTTTGACACTCGTTTGTCTTGGTCGCCCAATGTCTCTTACCTCCGTGTTGAATGCTCTAAGGCCCTTAACCTACTTAAGGTTTTGTCCCATACTTCTTGGGGAGCGGATAGGCGCACGCTCCTCTATTTGCATTCCTCTCTCGTCCTGTCTAAGCTCGATTATGGTTGCCCTGCATACTCTTCTGCTTCTCCTTCTACTCTTCGCCGTCTTGATCCTTTGCACCATACTGGGTTGCGCCTATGGCTCTGGTGCTTTTCGTTCAACTCCTACCCTCAGCTTGTACGCTGACACTGGCTTTGTCTCTCTAGGATCGCCGTGATCGCTACAGTCTTCGCTATCTTGCGCGATCCTTACAGCATCCTCACTCGCCTCTATCGTGCTTTGACTTTTACCCCTCCTGTAGTTCCTGTTCCTCTTCACCACCTTCCTCTTTCTGTCCGTTTGTCACGCTTACAAGATTCTCTTTCGTTTCGTATTACTAATGTTTCTCCTCGTATTGTTCCCTCCTTGCCCCCATGGAGGGTCCCCCTTCCCAAATTTTGTACTTCTCTGACCCGCATCACTAAAGCTTTTACCCCTCCTACAGTTCTGAAACGCCTTTTCCTTGAGCACTTTTCTTCTCACTCCCACTCCGTTCCCATCTTCACCGACGGGTCAAAGTCTGCTGACGGTGTGGGCTATTCTGTTGTTTTTCCTGACCACACTTATATGTGTCGCCATCCTCGGGAGGCTAGCATCTTCACAGCAGAACTTTATGCTATTCTTTATGCTCTTCGTCTCCTGCTTTCCTGGGGGCAGTCCTCCTTCATGGTGGTAGTTGACTCTCGTAGTGTCCTCATGGCTTTAGGGTCCTTTAATCCGGTCCACCCGGTGGTTGTCGAGATTCAACATTGGCTGTTTCTTATCTTCAGTAAATTTAAGTCGGTTGCGTTTTGCTGGGTTCCCAGCCATGTTGGTGTCTCTTTAAATGAGCGTGCAGATGCTGCCGCTAAGGACGCTATCCGCACTTGTCCCATCTCCCATAAATGTATTCCTTATTCCGGCTTTACCCAGTTATTCATGCCTCCACCCTTGCCCGTTGGCAGAGTTGTTAGTCTTCTGTTATTGGTAACAAACTGCGTACTCTTAAGAGTCGTGTATCCCAGTGGCCTTCCTCCTGCCACCGTAACCGGCGGTGGGAAACGGCTCTGGCTAGGTTACATATTGGCCATACCCATTTAACTCACGGTCACTTAATGGTGCGCCGCCCTGCTCCTTATTGTCCAAATTGCATTGTCCCACTTACGGTCGTACATAGTTGTACGACCTTGTTGAATGTCCTGACTTCCAGGACGAGCGTGTGTCTTGTTTTCCGACCGCCCCTCGCGGTCGCTTGTCCCTCGATAGAATTCTTGGCGACTCGGATACTTTTGATATCGTTCGCCTTATGCGTTTTTGTTCTCGTATTGGCATCCTTGGTGATATTTAGCGCCCTCTGATTATCCCGCATATTTGATGGTGCTACATAGCCTTCCCGGTTTGATGCTTTCTATTGATAATTACTTACTTACTTATTTTCAATTTTTGCATATTTATTATCATTTTCTAAGACTTTATTTATTCCCATTTTCAATGATTGTTTATTTGTTCCCATTTTCAATTATTGCAATTATGATCACCTATTTATTTCCATCCATGTACCACCTACATGATTGAATTCAAACCGCAGAAGGCCTATACATAAAAAGCAATGAAATTGCAGAATGTTCTCAGACCTTTATTTACCCAAGTCTTTCCTACAAAAATAGAAACTTATCTGTTGCTTGAATATATATTAAATACCCTACTAATACCCCCATTCTTACACCCATTCATTCACTTGTACAAATCAATCATGTCAGTCTTTGCTAAGTTATAAAATGCAATTAATGATTGCTTATTTACTCCAATTATTTTTTTCAAACTAATTAAAGCTTACTTAAATTGTAAAAAAAAAATGGCATTCCAGCCAAAGACTTTATTTCTACTAAATATTTTGAGTGTCTGGACAAGGACCTAGATTCACGAAGTGCCAAGTATTTGTTCTTAAGTAGCTGTGCTACAAAGGTTCTTAAGTACTGGGTAAGAAGATCCCTTTGTACGATTTAGAAAGGTGTTTGCATGCAGTTATTAGCAATTTTGATGTAGTTCACTTAGGTCTCAATAGATGTCACTAGGGCTTTTTGTTTAGTCAATCAGTGTTAGTTTAGTTCATTTATTATTCACCCCATACCGATCTTGTGGGGAGTAGTGGAAAGGGTTACAGAGGCACATAATGGGCTCAGGGACTGAACCCCACAATTCATTTAGCTAAGCAAGTTACAATCTTGGTGAACTAGTTACAAAATTCAATGCACATCGTCACATCAACAATGAGCTCGAGACCGACTACAAGTACAGTTTCTAAATTAAGCAACTGACATATGTGGAGAGCTAGTGTCGAAATTGATATGTCAATTAATTACATACACAGGCTTCCTGTCACCGACAAATCGAAGCGATCTCTTTTTTTCTTTTTTAGATTAAACATAATTATTTCATAATTACAATTATTTTGACAATTTTATTATTATTACTATCATTATAAAAAATAAGGTTCGGAGTGCTACTACTGCCCGAAACGCTATGCGTGCTAGTGGTCTTACAAGAATGTAAAATCATCAATGCTATGTACTCTCATAAACCCAAAGTACCTCCTTGTATCTAAATAAATAAATGCTGTAGATGTTTTTATTTTTTTTAAGCGCTGTGCAGTTTAGTTCATTTATTATGCACCCCATACCCATCTTGTGGGCGGTAGTGGAAAGGGTTACAGAGGCACATAATGGGCTCAGGGACTGAGCCCCACAATTCATTTAGCTAAGCAAGTTACAATCTTGATGAGCTAGTTACAAAATTCAATGTACATCATCACATCATCAATGGGTTCGAGATCGGCCAAAAGTACAGTTTCTAAATTAAGCAACTGACATATGTTGAGAGTGTCATAACTGATATGTTTGTCCTGCACACCGCCACCCATCCAGTGGGCAGCCGTGGACAGGTTACAATCGCTTTGTTACTACCTACGGTTAGCAAACTGGAGATATTTGGCTAAAATGTCTGGTAGCAGATCATTTTGAATGAAATATTTACACACATCTCTTGAATATTTGTTATAGAATTGTCTTTGAATTCATGTATCTTTTCGCACTCCATCACATAGTGACGGAGGGTGTGCAAATAATTTTGTTGACACAGTTTACATTTGGTCAGGTCTACATCAGTAGACAATGAAAATTCCCAGAGATACTTGTAACCGAGTCTAAGCCGAGCAGTAGTAACGTCTAGAAGTCTGCTGATTTTACTGGATGACCCATAGATGTGTGGCTCCTCTTGCATGATAGTATAATGATGGATGGAATTACTGTTGTCGATTTCACTTTGCCTCATATCTACAAGATTTTGTTGAAGTTCTCGGTGTACTGCTGCTCTCAGACTGCTTATTGCCAATCCAAGGTTATACTCAATTTCTCTTTTATAGGCAGATTCTTTGGTTAACCCAACAGCTCTATCATGCATTCGGAGGCCAACATGAGATGGAGTCCACATAAAATTAACTCTGTTACCATTATTAATAATTTTGTTGTATTTGTGTCTAGCTTCAGACACGAGCATGTTACAGTTGTCTTAAATAGTTGAGAGCATTTAAGGATGATAAGGAGTCACTTACAATTAATGTATCAATTTTGGAGACTTGTACACATTTCAGTGCAAGAAGCAAGGCAAATAGTTCGATCTGAAGGGTAGAGTCCCAGTTGTTTTTTTTTTTTTTTTGAGAGAGAGAGAGATATATACAAGAGTTGTTACATTCTTGTACAGCCACTAGTACGCGTAGCGTTTCGGGCAGGTCCCTGGAATACGATCCCCGCCGCGAAGAATCGTTGTTACAACCAAGTACACATTTTACTGTTGAGTTAAACAGAGGCTACAGTTAAGGATTTGCGCCCAGTAAATCCCCCCCGGCCAGGATACGAACCCGTGACAAAGCGCTCGCGGAACGCCAGGCGAGTGTCTTACCACTACACCACGGAGACTGGTTAAGTCTCCGTCAGTCAGTTGTCAGTTACGGACTCCCCACTCAAATATAAGCCATCGCCCATTGTCAGGACAACTGCACTTCCAGCTGCACTCGTGGGGCAGTGTAGGGAATCATTAGTGTGTATGATTTGAGAGAGAGAATGCTCTGTGGACAGAGCATTAATATGGCTTAGGCGTTGAGCTTTGCCTCAAGACGAAGCTTGGACTGATCTCTAACTTGCTTCTTGGGTGGAAAGGGAGGGAGGGAATTATCAGGGAAAGCGCCAAGCCATTACGACTATATAGCACTGGGAAAGGGGTCAGGATAAGGATTTGGGATGGGACGGGGGGAAGGAATGGTGCCCAACTACTTGGACGGTCGAGGATTGAACGCCGTCCTGTATGAAGCGAGACCGCCGCTCTACCGTCCAGCCCAAGTGGTTGGTAGGGATTAAAATTGGAAATGCTGTAATCTTCCACGGTGCAGGAAAGTGCCGTTGTTGTTTCCTTGGTACAAATTATAAATCTGATACATTCTAAGTTCAGTTCCAGTTTTAGTTATCCATTCGGAACAATGTTGACCTTCAATAAAGAAATTCTGGAGGGCTTCTGTGCAAGGGTTAGGATGAGTTAGCCTAAGCATTTTTATACCAATTTGACAGTTAATTTCAGTATCACGATCAACGATGCTTGGAATATTAAGTTCCTTGCTCATGTTGGGTATCTTTGTGGTACGAGGGCACCCAAGGATTATCCTCAAGGCTTCGTTCTGCAATTTTTCAAGCCCTCGAAGCTTTCTTTCAGGCATCAAGGCAAGCAGAGATGCAGCATTATCCACAAAATATTTAATGTATGCAAGGTACATAATTTTGACAATTTTGACACTGGTACCATAGCCTGTGTGATAACATGCAACAGCCTTGAGAGCTCTGAGCCTCTCTTTATACTGACAACACAGTCTGAATACCACAGGACCATACAGTGACACCTCAAGACCAAGGTATTTGAATCTGTTAACATAGACAAGCTGGGAGCCATCATACAGTTGAATCTTGCGAACAGCTCCTCCCTGCCTGGGTGGGCGCCGATCTTTGTCTTTTCCGCTGAGATCCTGAGGTCCTGACATGAGTCTAATGCAGAGTTAAGAGTGTTCTGCATGTTAGCATACCCAGTGGTGTATATCATTATATCATCAGTATATCTAATAATGTGCACGCTGGGTTTGTTCGCTACAGAGTTTAACAACGTGTTTATTAAGATATTAAATAAGATAGGACTGAGTACACCTCCCTGTGGGGGTACCTAGTTCGAAGCAAGCTCACTCAAGTTAACATGTCGGTTTACAATTTCAAAGGCAGACTTGAGATCTAGGAAGGTGGTATATGACTTTTCAGTGTGCAGGGTAAAAAAGGTGGTGATACATTGATGCACACTCCTTCCATGCATGAAGCCATATATCTTGGGGGATAGCATGGTTCTTACTCTATGGAGAAGACGGTTTAGGACCATTCTCTCGAATGTTTTGCAAATGCAGTTAGTAAGGGAAATTGGGCAGAAAGTATTCTCTTGACTTGGCTTGGGAATTGGAATGATTATATGTTGGTTCGAGAAATAGGAAATTCCAAAGTTACAAAGCTCATATTAAACATCTGAAGAGGGGGGGATTTCCTGGTACTAGAGGAAGCAAACGAAATGTTATAAGTGATACCATCCTCACCGGAGGTTGCGGCTTTATCTTTGTTTAGAGCCGAAAGTAACTAAAATCTCAGTAAATGACACGTTGCATTCTTCATGCTCCACAACAAGCCTTTCTCTGTCGTAACCAGTAATTAGTCTTAATTATGTGTCTGGGGAAAGACTATTGAAGCTAGAAGTGTTTGCTCAAGCATCGACTAACTCGTTTGCTCTGTATAGAGGGTGAGGGTGTGACACTTGGCTAGTCTTATCGCCTTTGATCCTTCCATGCCTGGTTGAGAGGGGTGTGAGAGTTGAGACTGTTAACAAAAGTTCCAGTTATCTTGCGTGAGCTCTGTCATGCGCTCCCTCACCTTGGCTAGGGCTCTCTGAAAGAGCTCGAGCATCTCAGACATACGGGTTTCCATGTTTGTAAGTCGAGGTCTTCTGGCAGTGTGTTTCAAAGTACGCAGTTTGGGGTCATTGTAATAGGCATGGTGTTTATTACTTTTCATGAAGTTCCGACTATTGTATGGTGCGAGGGATGACCTAAAGGGTCGGCAAACATCTGAATGTTATGTACTAGATCGATGTTAAATGTGTGTTATGTGCAGGGATCATAAGTACTGTACCACTATCACATGACAACACAGTTACAGTTACGCTCCTGTACCAGGAAAGTCCACTACGGGCTCACCATAGCCCGTGCTACTTGGAACTTTTTGTTCAGAGTAGCGGAGTCTAAAACAACAACTGACACATGAGCAACAAAGTCTTCACGTCGAGCATGAGGAACACTGAACCATTTGCGTCTAATAGTCCCACCGGGCAGGATGGTGTTTCCGATACATACAGTTGTGTATCTCAGATGATGATCTAACAACAAATCTGTTACAATAGATGATGTGCACCAGACGCGAGAGACGTTGAACTCGACACAGAGGTCTAAAATGCCTTCAGAAAAATGCGTTGGTTCAAAGTCGTCCACAATCTGCACATCTTCATGACTACTTCGTAGCGACAGCAGATGATTCCCATTCCCGTTACTGATGTGGGCGTCACCACTCTCCTTGTGTCTAGTATTGTAGTCACCAAGAATGATGGTTGGCTCTGCTTGAGAGCAAGCCGGATGATCAATATAATTTAGCCTTCCTGCTGAAGCATAAGAACATATTTGAAACATAATAATCAAGGAAACTGCAGAAGGCCTATTGGCCCATACGAGGCAGCTCCTATTTATATCCATCCAATCTCATTCATATATAAATACATTTATATATGTATTTCTTGAGGTTATTTTGTGATGATTTCAGAGCTTAGCGTCCCCGCGGCCCGGTTCTCGGCCAGGCATCCTTTTTGGTACACATCCCTAGAAAGCAGACTGTAGAAACCATCTAACTCACAGGTACCTTTTTACTGCTAGGTGAACAGTGGCATCAGGGTGAAAAGAACTCTGCCCATTTGTTTCTGCCTCTGCCGGCGATGGAACCCGAAACCTTTCGACTATGAATCCCGAGCGATATCCACTCAGCCGTCAACCCCACTAGGGGCCTATTTAATCTAGGATATAGATTAAATACATTGAGGATCGAGTGGTCCACATAGATCCTCACTCCTTGATATTGTTGCCCTCTTTTTTTCTGGAAGAAGTGGATGAGGAGGCATTTTGTTGGTGTATAGACAGCTAGAGTTATACCTATAAACAAATCAAACTATGAAACTAGCTCACCACATATGTTAGTTGCTAAGCTTAGAGGCTGGTCCAAGGTAATTAAGAGCAAGAATAGAATGCAATTGAGGAAATGTATGAATTAAGTTTACAGCCTAGTAATGTTAGTTTACCGCTCCACCGGTCTCTCAAGTGTTACCCGTAATCCATTTTCAATATTGTTATAGTCCAGTCCACAGTCGACATTACTCACATAAGTCATCGAGCGCGGTCCAATAAAGTTATGTTAATGTAATTGGGTTCGAAGCAGCGACCAGTGAGACATTATAACCATATTATGACAAGTCACATAGAAGTTCAGTAGCCATTTGGAAATTTACTCGGTAGGAGAAACAGTATTTTAAATCTATAAGTTTTGGACCTGTTTCCTTGACGAGTATTATAATATGTTAATGGTGCAAGCAGGATTTTTGTGATTCTGAAAATTTTTCATATCATGCAGAAATGGAAAATAAGTACATTATTTATTTGTATTAATATTTTTATTATGTATCAAGAGTGTCACCTAAATGTAATCATTAATAACATATTTCTAGACAACCTTATTTTGATAATGTCAACTAATCTTGCTAATGTTTATTATTAAATGGGGGCCAAGGTAAATTACGGATAAAATTCCTAATAGTCCTCCCCCAGGACATAGTTATAAGATGAAGTCCCCCAGGACACAGCTATAAGATAAAGTCTCCCAGGACACAGCTATAAGATAAAGTCTCCCAGGACACAGCTATAAGATAAAGTCTCCAAGGACACAGCTAAAAGTTGAAGCGCATCAGGACCCACCAAGGAGATGAGAACTCCCAGGATGCATATTGAAGATGAAGTCTCCCTGGACGCAGCTAGAAGATATAGACCCCCCCCCCAGGCCACAGGTAGAAGATCACGTCCCCCCCCCTGGCCGCAGGTAAATCACGTCCCCCCTGGCCGCAGGTAGAAAATGACGTCCCAATGGCCGCAGGTAGATGATATACATTTTTCTTCAAAATGATCCCAGAGTTCTCTAGTTTTCTTCGCTCTTTTTCACAGCTAAACGACAAAGATGCAGCATACTTCCCCCTTACGGCACTTTCCCTTGGGGTCCACCGGGCCGTTGCCGCACACCGCGATGGGATTACACTCACCTCCTCTATGCCCACATCTTCTTGTGGAGTCCAGGAACTGTTGACAGAACAAAAATGGTTGGCCGACGAGAACAAACAATGGCGTTGAGAGATCAACAAGTAGAGAAAACGAGTAATTTGGAAGGAAAGGGGGGGAAATAAAATATATATATATATATATATATATATATATATATATATATATATATATATATATATATATATAGATATATATAAATATATATATATATATATATATATATATATATATATATATATATATATATATATATATATCGTACCTAGTAGCCAGAACTCACTTTTTGGCCTACTATGCAAGGCCCGATTTGCCTAATAAGCCAAGTTTTCCTGAATTAATATATTTTCTCTAGTTTTTTTCTTATGAAATGATAAAGCTACCCATTTCATTATGTATGAGGTCAATTTTTTTTATTGGAGTTAAAATTAACGTAGATATATGACCGAACCTAACCAACCCTACCTAACCTAACCTAACCTATCTCTATAGGTTAGGTTAGGTTAGGTAGCCGAAAAAGTTAGGTTAGGTTAGGATAGGTAGGTTAGGTAGTCGAAAAACAATTAATTCATGAAAACTTGGCCTATTAGGCAAATCGGGCCTTGCAAAGTAGGCTGAGAAGTGCGTTCTGGCTACTAGGTACGACATATATATATATATATACATATATATATATATATATATATATATATATATATATATATATATATATATATATATATATATATATAATAATAATAATAATAATAATAATAATAATTTTATTTAGGAACAGTACTTACATTTTTGCAGCGTTACAATACAAACATTCTGTTAGGTTTAAAGAGAGAGGTAGTACATACAATACCTAAAGCCACTAGTACGCATAGCGTTTCGGGCAAGGTGAGGTGGGAAAAAACAACTTAGACTAAAACTTAATAGTAATTGAGCTTAAAGTATAAATTGTGTTGAATGAAAAAAAAATAATAAAAGATAAAAGAAAGGGGGGAACATGGTAAAAAATAGCCAGTATACATATTGGTCAACAAACAGCATTTTTTTTTTAATAGTAAGACATGGGTTGACATTTAGAAGTAAGGTAAATTACATGGAGTTAATTAGGTAGTACTTAGTTTTCACTTTAAACTGGTTGAGAGAGGTACAATCTTTGACATAATTGGGAAGGTCATTCCACATTCTGGGTTCTTTCATTTGTAGAGCATTCCTAGTTTGATTAAGTCTAACTCTTGGAATATCAAATAGGTATTTGTTTCTGGTGTGGTGCACATGAGTTCTGTTACAATCTTCTAGGAAGCGTTGAAGGTCAGGATTGATATTACAATTCAGAGTTTTAAATATATAGAGTACACAAGAGAGGATGTGCAGTGACTTAATATCTAACATATTCAGAGATTTGAGTAAGGGTGCCGAGTGCTGTCTGGGGCCAGAGGTGGATATTGTTCTAATTGCAGCTTTGTGTTGGGTAATTAGAGGACGTACATAATTTTGGGTAGTAGAACCCTAAGCACAAATATCATAGTTGAGATAAGGATAGATGAGAGAGTAATAGAACGTCATCAGGGCAGGGCGAGGAACATAATACCTGATCTTAGAAACAACGCCAACAGTTTTAGACACTTTTTTGCTGTATTTAGAATGTGTACCTGGAAATTCAGCTTGTTATCGATGAGGACACCAAGCAATTTACCATCAACTTTACTACTGATTTGTATATTGTTTTTTCTTAGATTAATTTCATTTGAGGATTTATTACCAAACAAAATATAGAAAGTTTTGTCAATGTTAAGGGTGAGTTTGTTAGCATTTAGCCAAAGATGGAATTTATTTAGTTCAGTATTTACAGTGACATTTAGAGCAAGAGGGTCAGGA
>WNGS01163519.1:11033512-11047478 GCA_020271785.1 Procambarus virginalis
CGATGTTAAATGTGTGTTATGTGGAGGGATCATAAGTACTGTACCACTGTCACATGACCACACAGTTACCAGTTACGCTCCTGTGCCAGGTAAGTCCACTACGGGCTCACCATAGCCCGTGCTACTTGGAACTTTTGTTCAGAGTAGCGGAGACTAAAACAACAACTGACACATGAGCAACAAAGTCTTCACGTCGAGCATGAGGAACATTGAACCATTTGCGTCTAATAGTCCCACCGGGCAGGATGGTGTTTCCGATACATACAGTTGTGTATCTCAGATGATGATCTAACAACAAATCTGTTACAATAGATGATGTGCACCAGACGTGAGAGACGCTGAACTCGACACAGAGGTCTAAAATGCCTTCAGAAAAAGTGCGTTGGTTCAAAGGTCGTCCACAAGCAGGCACAAATAGTAAACACACACACACACACACACCCACACACACACACACACACACACACAACACACACACACACCACACACACACACACACAAACACACACACACAGTTTGGACGTCGGAAAGCCTTGACACAGTACCCATAAAAGGTTGATGCATAAGCTGGAGAAACAGGCAGGAGTAACAGGTAGGGCGCTCCAGTGGATAAGGGAGTACCTAAGCAATAGGAAGAGAGAGTTACAGTGAGGGGTGAGACCTCAGACTGGCGTGAAGTCACCAGTGGAGTCCCACAGGGCTCTGTACTTGGACCTATCCTGTTTCTGATATACGTAAATGATCTCCCAGAGGGTATAGACTCATTCCTCTCAATGTTTGCTGACGACGCCAAAATTATGAGAAGGATTAAGACAGAGGAGGACAGCTTGAGACTTCAAGAAGACCTGGACAAGCTGCAGGAATGGTCGAACAAATGGCTGTTAGAGTTTAACCCAAGCAAATGTAATGTAATGAAGATAGGGGTAGGAAGCAGGAGACCAGATACAAGGTATCATTTGGGAGATGAAATACTTCAAGAGTCAGAGAGAGAGAAAGACCTGGGGGTTGATATCACGCCAGACCTGTCCCCTGAAGCTCATATCAAGAGGATAACATCAGCAGCATATGCCAGGTTGGCTAACATAAGAACGGCCTTTAGAAACTTGTGTAAGGAATCTTTCAGAACATTATATACCACATATGTCAGACCAATCCTGGAGTATGCGGCTCCAGCATGGAGTCCCTATCTAGTCAAGCATAAGACTAAACTGGAAAAGGTTCAAAGGTTTGCCACCAGACTAGCCGAGCTGAGAGGTATGAGCTACGAGGAGCGACTGCAGGAATTAAACCTCACTTCGTTGGAAGACAGAAGAGTTAGGGGGGACATGATCACCACATTCAAGATTCTCAGGGGAATCGACAGGGTTGATAAAGACAGGCTGTTTAACACAAGGGGCACACGCACTAGGGGACACAGGTGGAAGCTGAGTGCCCAAATGAGCCACAGAGATATTAGAAAGAACTTTTTTAGTGTCAGAGTGGTTGACAAATGGAATGCATTAGGAAGCGATGTGGTGGAGGCTGACTCCATACACAGTTTCAAGTGTAGTATGATAGAGCCCATAGGCTCAGGAAACTGTACACCTGTTGATTGACGGTTGAGAGGCGGGACCAAAGAGCCAGAGCTCAACCCCCGCAAGCACAACTAGGTGAGTACAACTAGGTGAGTACACACACACACATCGTGTCGTCTGTGTGTATGAGAAAAAAAATATTAGTTAATAGTTAGTAACAGTTGATTGACAGTTGACAGGCGGGCCGAAAGAGCAGAGCTCAACCCCGCAAGCAGAACTAGGTGAATACACACACACACATACATAGTGCCGTCTTACGGAATGGCACACCTGCTCAACAAGCTCCTCGACTCAAGGGGCCCCCATGCTGCCCCTGGGCCCCTAGTATTCTGGGGGCCCCTACGACAACCATTCACAGGAAAAAAAAAAAAATGGTCGATAATATTAAACAAATTAGTTTATTGGCACTTCAACAAAACTGGTGTTCCGTCTCAAGGACCCTAGAGCAGGTAAGCTGGGGCTGGAAAGCTGGGCGAGGATGCGGAAAGCTTGAGCAGGGAACACGATACAAGTTGGAGGAAGGAGACACAGATTGGTGGCCTCCACCCCGTGGATGGTGGGGCCACTTGCAGCTGACGCTGTGGCTTGGTGGTAGGGGTGAATTTTCTTGATTGCTAGCAGGTGTATCCTGCAGGAGGTCGGGTAGTCCGTTGCAGATCTGGTGGTGTTCTTGTGTCTAGATCGTCATCCTTTTGTTGCAGGCGATGAGTCACATTAACGTGGCTAAAGTATGTTGACCAGACCACACACTAGAAGGTGAAGGGACGACGACGTTTCGGTCCGTCCTGGACCATTCTCAAGTCGATCGACTTGAGAATGGTCCAGGACGGACCGAAACCTTGTCGTCCCTTCACCTTCTAGTGTGTGGTCTGGTCAACATCCTGTTGTTCTTCTTTTTCAATTGTGCCTTGTTGTGCGTTGACATGGCCGGTCTGTCGTTGGAGGCCGGAGTGGAAGGCTCCATGAGAAAGTCTCGGGTGTCGTAGGTGTGGAATTGTTGCCATGGCGAGGGTGCTCCTACTGAGATTTCCTCGTCTGAGGTATCGTCTGTAGCCGGTGGATTTGATGTCTGTTGCACCTTCTGGGAGGGCCCCCTAATGTCTTGAATTGGCTGATGCAGCTGTCACAGGTGGAGTCGTCAGTAGGCAAGGATAGTACTTCGGCGAGCACGGCGGCCGTGATGGTGATGGTAGAAACGTTAGTGCCTGGAGATGGAGATGTCTCTGTCTGTGCAGATTTGTTCGTGAGTGGTGCTGAAGTTTGGGTAGCGATCGTACTCGTATGTGACCGTATAGTAGTCCCCGAGGAGGAAGTTGAGGTAGTGAGGCTGGCTTCAGGAGCGATGATTGGGTCCAGGACGTTGGCAAGATTCAGAGTGTTAAGTTCATCGACGAACCGGCGGTTATCTGATCCGGCGAGCCTCTTAGCTAACCGAATCAGACCAGGAATAATGCCGTCGCGGTAGGCGAGGGGCTGGGAGGGTGCTGATTGTTCTTGAGTTCCCCCATTGGAAAGACCGGGTTGTCTGATGTGTGGGACCCCTGTTTGGTAGAGCTAGGAAGTCTTATGGTTGGTCGGCAGGAGCTGAGGTCCTGGAGGCGCCGGCTGTGCAACCCGTCCTCTTAAAAAGAACGTCACTTTTGGCTCGTATGCGCGATATGGCCAAATTTGGACGTAATTTTAAATGAAATCGACTCACAAAAGTGACGTTCTGTTCCGTTTTCTATTTGAGTCGTCCGGCGTACGCGCAGAGGTTATGAGAGGACACTTTAAATTAACGTTTTTCATAACGTTTTGAAACTTTATGAGAATTTCCTGCCCACCTAACCTATCAGAGGACCCTTAACTTACTGTTGTTGACAAAAAAAAATCCTAAATTTATTTTCATATTTTTTTCATTTTCAAATTACGTCCAAATTCAGCCATACGGGCAAACGGCCAAATGCGACGTTCTTTTTAAGAGGACAGGTTGGGCTGTGGTAGGGGCGGCTAAACGCTTCAAGTCCTCAATTTTCTTGATTTCGTCCTGTCGGCGTGGACAACGATGAGTGGCCATGTGGTCACATTGCAAACGATGCAGCCGTTGATTGTGGCCTTACAGACGGTGTAGTGTGGTCGTCCGAGCAGATGCTGCACTTGGGGACGCGTTCCTTACAATCCTTGTTAAAATGCGTGTATTGGTGGCATTTTTAGACACATTCGTAGGTCGTAGAAGCGTTCCTTCTTCACTCGGTAGTGTGGTATCTTGGTGGCAATGCAGTAAAATTATTGTGTGATGACTTGGGTAACTGCAGCTTATGTGTTGAAGGTGATCTTATAGGTGTGTCGCTTGCAGCTCTTGTTGAACCCTCGTTGAGCCTTGTTGAGGCTCTCTCCAGAAAATACACTCATGTTCTGGTTGTCGTCCTCAATGCTGTCGAAGACGTCGTCTGGTGGCTTGTCGGAGATCCATTGGCTGATCTCACTGATAAAAACCGTTCTTGCAGCAAGGTATTGGCGTGGGTAGTGGGCCTTGAGGTGCGCTTCGTGCACTTTGCCGTTGTATTGCTGAAGTTTTTCGAGGTCAGTCTTCCTCTCAACGTATAGTACATAGTCGGTTCCTTCCTGGCCGATGTCGATGAGCATGGGATTCCCAAAGACGCATCCTCAGAAGGTCGTCCTTGTCGAATGCATGGTCGTGGAGTGGGGTAAGCCGGACCTTGAAGCGTTTGTGACGCATTGTTCCAGTTTCTGGTGCGAAGACAGAGCCTAAGTCGTTTATAAGACAACCCCTCAACGGGACGCAGTGCCGATGAACGAACGCTGTCGGTCCGGATAGTGCTCTGATCGCCAATTCACACTACAGAGAAGGCCTTCCGTCTCTTACCGGTTTAAAGCACCAGGACGAGAGTGGGGCTGACCTTCTCGAGGAAAGTGTCTAGTGAGAGCTTCTTGTGATCTGACCTTGTGATCAACTGGTGTTAAAACATTTAAAACGTTCTGTAGAGCAGCAACTAATCACCATAAACATTTGAACATTACACAAAGCTTGTAAAACACAATAATATTCAGCAAGCTACACAGATTATATGGCACAGTATGAAATTACTATCAATTTCTTATCATAACAAGCATTTGTAGCATTTCTTTTCATAGAATTGCTTTATTATTGGCTTGAAGTCATCTTCAGGATGTCATTTTCCATGCACATGAGTGAACGCCAGTTCAAACGATGTTGCCCCATTGTGCTACGAAGCAGATTTTGTATAAGTTTCAGTCTTGAAAAAGAACGTTCTCCTTTACAGTTGGTCACCATCATACACGTGAAAACACTGAGTGCAATTTCAACTTTCGGGAACTTAGACTTCAAATTCTTCGAAATTATTATTCTGTACAGTGCAGGGGGAGAGCCTCACAATTTTCATCAAGAGCCATGAGGTGCTTGAGATGCTCACATTCATTTAAAAGGTCATTGTAATTCAGGTCTTTATGATACATATTAACTAGATGTTCACACTTTTTCTTTAGTACATCAGAAGAAATGATTTCAATTCACTGATTACCTAGCAGTAAAATAGGTACCTGGGTGTTAGTCAGCTGTCACGGGCTGCTTCCTGGGGGTGGAGGCCTGGTCGAGGACCGGGCCGCGGGGACACTAAAAAGCCCCGAAATCATCTCAAGATAACCTCAAGAAGATGGAAGAAAACGGATTTCCTTTCTGTGAATAAGCCTCTGCACGTTTTGTCAGTTCAAAGATTAGAGTGTTCAGAATAAGGAGGAAAGTTTCCACTTGAACCTTTTCGGGTTTAATGAGAAGTACCTCTTCTGCTGACCCATCATATTTACTAAGACGAGTTTCCGTTCCCGTTTTTTCCCATCACTGTCATCTTTATCTGGACACATACTCCTGGCATTGAGTTCATATTCACTAAATTTGTTTATAGTTTCCTGAAAACAGGTTTTCATAGACTCAAGAAGATTCGTGGCAACAAGGATGTTCACATCCTTTGATTGCAGGACCTTGTTTGCTTTGTTCGTTCTTTCTAGCATGTCACGTATAGGTTCTCGTATAGGTCCAAACGTATAGGTTCTCACTAATTCCAAAGAACTGTGAGAACGATTGTTTCCAGGTTTTCCATTTTTTTTTCTCAATCCTTCTTCCTCTCGCCTTAGAGCTGATAGAGAATCCAGAATTCTCTAGCTGATAGGGAACCCAGTGCATGTTTTATTTTCTCGAAACCCCCATACAGAGCATGAACAACATCAAAATGAGCTGAGCGTCGTGTGTCGGACAGACGCTTGACCACAAATTTTTTCATAAAGGTGATGTCAATACATTCCCGCGCTGAGTAAAACCAGCAAAAAATGAACACAGATACTGAACAAAGTTGAAGAATTTGACAGTCTGTAGACAGCACTCTGCTGTTTTTACTCCCACCAAGTTCAGGCTGTGTCCAGCACAGGAGACATAGATGGCAAACTCATTGAGTTGATGAATCCGTGCTTGCAATCCAGTATATCGTCTAGACATATTTGAGACATTATCGTATGACTGACCACGGCTGTGTGATAATGAGATTTTGTTCTCATTAAGAAAATCCACCACAGTGTTTGTTAGATGCTTTGCTCCGAGAGAAAAGATGGGGATGAACATCACGAAACGTTCCATAGGCTCACAGCCTTTAATGTATCGGACAGTAAATGTCAGTTGATCAGTGTGTGAGATGTCTGGAATGGAATCTACACTTATTGAATAATAACTTGACTCTTTTACTTCTTCGAGAATAGTACAAATAACCTGTTGTCCTATTAAGTCGATAAATTCCTAACAAATATTTGCATATAAATATGACGGATTCCACTTTTCCAGGATTTCCAAACATTTTGAGATGTTTTTCCAAGAAAGGGTCAAATTCACTCAGCAGCTCTAGTATATCTAAATAGTTGCCATTTTTTGCTGACCCAATAATCTGATTTTCTCCACGAAATGGCAGACTTCTAGAGGCAAGAAAGCGAATTACAAAACCACACTTGTCAACACTTTATGCCAATATTCCTGCTCTGAGTGATGTTCTTACTCTATGGAGGAGACGGTTTAGGACCATTCTCTGGAATGTTTTGCAAATGCAGCTAGTAAGGGAAAGTAGTCGGAGAGTATTCTCTTGATTGGACCTGAGAATTGGAATGATTATACTGTTGGCCCAAGAGATATAGTTCGCCAGTAATATAGCCCAGGTTACACAGCTCAAAAAAGAGGGATTTCCTGGTACTGAAGGAAGCAAACGCATTATGTCATATGTCGCAATATGTACCATCCTCACCGTGGGATGTGGCTTTACCTTTCTTTGTTTACGGCCGAGAGTGTCGGAAATTTCGACACAATATCTACTAACCCCTGACATACCAAGTTAAAATGGTTATGTCAGGTACATACTAATATTACTAACTCATCAAAGAGAACGGATTTAATAGGGTTCTAGAGAAAACGGGATGTTGCCACGTAGCTGTCTTGTAGTAACATAAAAATTTCAATATAAAGAATAACTAAGACAAAAAAGTACTAGTTAATAACTGATTTACCTAAATAAACTGTAAAACAAGCGTCTCTCTCCCTACGTCGATAATGACGAGATTTGGACCATATGGGAGGAGCGTCCTGAGCAGGGGGGTGACGCCCCGCCATTAGACGCGAGGCGTTGAGACTGGACACACGACCTGTGCGCTTGCCAGAGAAGACGCTGCACGTTTTCCTCTTAATTGCCAAACATAGTTACATTTCCCGAGTGCGTGATACAGGAAAATTAACGTTTCCGCCCAAAAATCAAACTCATCGTACCAGGAAAGTGTTATTTCCGAGCAATTGTTGTAGTTCTGTTAGTGGCCATTATCATGATCCTTTTAACCCGTTTATAACGAAGACGCTCTCAACAAAATGGGTAAGCCAAATTATTAATACAAATCTATCTTCTTGGAATATATGCTGTGTAGCGGTAACAATGTATTACTTATAACTTATTTGGCAGGTACAGTACGAGCGGACATTATGGAGTCGGCCTGGTGCCCCTACGAGGCTACCTAAGTCACCATAGTGTTCCTCCCTACAAGGGTCCAGGATTACCTGAAGGAAACCCGTGCCTATTACCAGGCCTTTGCGACTCTAGAGATAAGTCTTACCGTTCAACTAACCTATGTAGTAACCTAACTAACATTTCCTAGTTTATTGTTCCCCACCACTGGTGGTAGAGGCTGTGTATTGTTACCCACCACTGGTGGTAGAGGCTACGTATTGTTACCCACCACTGGTGGTAGAGGCTGTGTATTGTTACCCACCACTGGTGGTATAGGCTGTGTATTGTTACCCACCACTGGTGGTAGAGGCTACGTATTGTTACCCTTTCAGGAAGTTTCCATCACTTCTCCTTACCAGCGACGGTGCACCGTACCCATACAGAAGGGACCTTTCTTTCCGTCGGTTATCAACCAGGGGAAATAACCTGCGTACCGTAGGGGCGGGGCCATCCACAGTGATTATATGAGCTGTGGATATTGGACTCCTACGCGTCATCCAGAAAACGTCCATTAGACACTGATGAAATAGAAGACCCTACAACAGACAGGGATGTGAACAAACAGCGGAGATTGGTGCCATCATCATGATATCAACGACACGACAGGTCAGTGTTTCTCTTCTTTATTTGTTTATTATTATTTATTTATTTATTTATTTATTTATTTTTATTAATTTATTTATTTATACAAGAGTTCTTATATTCTTGTACAGCCACTAGCCGCATAGCGTTCCGAGCAAAGTCCTCAATGTTTGGCTGTAATTTTCACACACACACACACACACACACACACACACACACACACACACACACACACACACACACACCACACACACACACACACACACACACACACACACACACACACACATACCAACGAGCCAGAGCTCAACCTCCGCAATCACAACTAGGTGAGTACACATCCCCAAGAAGGCAGCCCGTAGCAGCTGTCTGTCTAACTCCCAGGTACCTATTTACTGCTAGGTGAACAGGTACATCAGGTGAAAAAAAAACCCTGCCCATTTGTTTCCGCCTTCCGCCGGGGATCGAACCCCGTGCGTTGTCCACTCAGTCGTCTTGCCTTCTTCTCCTTGATGGTAAGGGCAGTTTGCATGACGGGTGGGCGCCTGACAGCTGGATGGACAGCGTTTCGGATTCGTAGTCCTGAGATTCCGGGTTCGATCCCCGGTGGAGGCGGAGACAAAGGACAAAAGTTTCTTTCACCTTGTTTCCCCCTGTTACCTAGCAGTAAATAGGTACCTGGGAGTTTAGACAGCTGCTACGGCCTGCTTCCTGGGGATGTGTAACAAAAAGACGTCCTGGTCGAGGACCGGGCCGCGGGGACGCTAAGCCCCGTAAATCATCTCAAGATAACCTCAAGGGTTTCTCCTACCGATGACTGCACGAGTATTAATATTGAGAAACACGTCTCTATGATGGTAGTGTCTATTGAGGACCTACTGACACCTTAACTGCCTTGTGTCTATTGAGGTAGTGTCTATTGAGTCGTCAGTATTGAGGAAGACAAGGATTGAAGATTTATTACTGACGTTTACTGTGGATACAGGGCCGGCGAGTAGGCGTGTCCTCACCTAGTTGTGCTTGTGGGGGGGGTTGAGCTTTGGCTCTTTGGTCGTGTGTTATAAAGACTGTAGGCAGGAGCTGGATGTTGTGTTTATGGCGTCAGTTCATCGTTGGTGCTTTTGCAGTGAAGCATTTGTTTTCTGTGTTTGGGTGTCGGTGGAGCGAGATATATACACAGGTCAAATATGGGCCAATTTGTTGGTTTACTGGAGACCAACCGGGCTGTGGTGGATATGTGAGCCTGCGGGCCGCTGCAAGCAGCAGTCTGTTGGACCAAGCACAAGTCTAGCCTGGTGGCTCGGGCCGGATTTGGGGAAGTAGCAGAATTTCCAGAACCACATCCAGGTACATTGCAGGTAGATATTTATCCAGTGCCTTAACTATTTTATATTTTATATATAATAAGAAATCACCTCCTAATATATGCTCGACGATGAGAGGTATTTTAAGCGTGATAAGTACTTGTTTGAAGCTTACTCTGGCATTAAGATGACGGAAACAGTGAAGGTCGTAATTTTCAGTTGTTGCTGGAACATGGCAGTGGACGCAAAGTTCGTTGGTGTTTGTCCTGTGTTTACAGTTGTCTGCTGTGTATTTGCTCTATGACATGCTGTGTGTCCCTCTGGCTGTTTGTTTGCCCTGTTATATTTTGTGCTATCTGCCTCTCCCTCTGTGCGTTTCTTTGCCGTGTGGCATATTAGTTTCTAGTGCTTGGCGTCACTCCTTTCGCGTTTTGGCTTGGCGTTTTCGCCTTTCCTGGCTTCGTGTTTCACCCTTCATGGGTACTCCGGGCGCATCCGATCCCACGATCGTCGTCGCCCCTAACTTAACAACAACAACAACAACAGTGTCTGCTGCCAGTTTGGTGTCTCTCAGCCTTAATCTGGTCAACGTTATGTAAATTTTCTGAATTTATACCAAACATGTGTCAAAGTTTCCCATTTCATTTTTATTGTTTCATAGAATAGGGAACAGTATGACTTTTTTTATTATTTCGCTGCAAAATCTTGGGTGATGTGACTTTAAAAGCTTCTTTACGTGCAACATGAGGAATTGGATGATGGGTAATGCAAGTTGTGCCATGCATTGCTTTAGCCAATTGGTCTACAAGTTCATTGTGAAGGATATCACAGTACGCTGGAACCCCTCTCAACTGTTAATCAACTGTTTACTAACTACTTTTTATCCCACACCACACACACCCCAGGAAGCAGCCCGTGACAGCTGACTAACTCCCAGGTACCTGTTTACTGCTAGGTAACAGGGGCATTCAGGGTGAAAGAAACTTTGCCCATTTGTTTCTGCCTGGTGCGGGAATCGAACCAGCGCCACAGAATTACGAATCATGCGCGCTATTCACCAGGCTACCAGGCCCCAGTACTGTGGATGGTACTGATTGTAGAGTTGACATAGCGTCATTGCTAGGTTACTGACATAATGATACTTATAATACATGACGAGCAGCATACCAAGCAAGGCGGGCCTCAGCCACGCTCTCTCTATAGAGTCTGTTTACACAACCCGTTCTCGCAAATTCGTATAGTCAATATTGACTTATTAAATACGTGCATAAGTGACATACTAAACATAATAGTTTACCTTGAAAAGCTTCATAGAAACACCGACCTTACCTAACCTTGTTAGTATGTTCAGATAAGCATCTTATCTTATTGCTTCGTAATTACAATTATTACTTAACCTATACCTATAATAGGTTAAGTAACAATTGTAATTACGAAGCTATAAGATGTTTTATCTTAACATACTAACAAGGTTAGGCAAGGTCGGTGTTTTCTATGAAGCTTTTCAAGGTAAACTATTATGTTAGTATGTCACTTATGCACGTATTTAATAAGTCAATATTGACTATACGAATTTGCGAGGACGGGTTGGTTTACATACAGCTGGCGTATGAAACGCTGCGGCATGCAAACTGTTGGCGCCGTTTGCTAGGAACATGACAATCCTCACGAGCCCCAGAACCTTAATTTATTGTTTCTTGTTCTTGGATTTAGGGAAAATGACGCCAGGATGTGTCTCGGCGTTTCCGTGTACGATAAAACGCAAAGCCTTGTGTCAATGTACATGTCTGTCGACGGAATAATGTGACTTGCGGCGAAGAACAAACTGTTAGATACAATACACATTTCGTGAGTTCCTCAGAGTCCCCTTGAGAGGCAAGTGTCATACCACTACCACACACGGAAAACCTGCCGGAAGACCCTATTGACACTCTCATTAGCCGTTCAGCCGCAACGATACGTTGCGGCTGAACGACGGAAACGTGATGGTCCCTCATGAACTCGACCCTAACTGGGCACAAAACGCACACCCTGAGGGTGCACCAGGTGCCCGCCAGCGCTCAGTAGTAGTGTAAAAGATGGCAACAGCACATCGTTTGGTGTTTGAGGAGTTGTGGCTGCGTCAGCAATGTTTTCTGAGAAACATGGGTGACGTAGACGCATCGTTACTTGAAGTGTCACGTTTCAGTCGCATCCCATTTACGAACATGGTAAACAATGGGAGTAGCAGGAGGCAGACTTGCCTCTACGTCCCTGTTTCCTGAGGCGTAATTAAAAGTGCTGGTCTGAATTTTCCAATAATGTTTGATCATAAATTGTTTTAGCTTGCTTTCAGTTTGAGATGGGCTTGTTTATCATTACAAACACATAAGCACACACAAGTAAGGAGGACGGCTGGGGCAGTGTACAGTGGCATCAGCACTCTTCTTATACCTACCTGTTCTACCTGTTTGAAGATTCCGGGAGTTAATAACCCTTCGGTCCGGTCTCTGACCAGGCTTCCTCGTTGCTGGTCTGATCTATCAGGCTGTTTGATGCGGCTGCTCACAGCTTGATTATGAGTCACAGCTTGGTTGATCTGGTATCCTTTGAAGATACTTGTCGAGTTCTCTTTTGAACACTGCGAGAGGTCGGCCAGTTATGCCCCGTATGTGTAGGGGAAGAGTGCTGAAAAGTCTTGGACCTTTGATGCTGATCGAGTTCTCTCTCAACGTGCCTATTGCACCTCTGCTCTTCAGTGGCAGAGGTGCATGCCGTTTTGCACATGCAGGATGTGCAAAGCGACGTTGGCACATCCTGCCCTGCCTGTTGGTGTCATGTGGGGGTTGCATGTGGCCCTATATCTGTGTGCAGATTTGGAACCAGTCCTACTAATATTTTCCAAGTGTAGATTATTATGTATCTCTCCGCCTGCCCTCCAGGGATTACAGATATACAAATTTTAGGCAGTCCTAATCATGTAGATGTTTTATTGAGTAGATTCTAGTGGTAAAATATCTTTGAACGTTCTCCAGGTTCTTTGCACGTTCAAGCTGTGAGCAGCCGCAACACAGATTAATGTATCACAAAATAGGTGTCATGTCATCCCTGATTGGCATGACGTGACAGATGCAACTGCAACATAGGACCTTGAATTAAATATTAGAATATCACCATATGACTGGGATTTCAGAAGAAGAGCACCAGGTGCATATTGTCCAGCAGGGGCCCTGTGTTATATTGTCCAGCAGGGGCCCCTGTGTTATATTGTCCAGCAGGGCCCCTGTGTTATATTGTCCAGCCGGGCCCTCTGTGTATATTGTCCAGCAGGAGCCTGTGTTATATTGTCACAGGGCCCGTAATGAGCAGGGGCCCTGTGTTTATATTGTCCAGCAGGAGCCCTGTGTTATATTGTCCAGCGGTCTGTTTGTCCAGTCATACAGGAAGAAGAGTAAAGTATAGGTGGAACGTCAGTAACCCACCCGCTAAGATGACAGCTTTTCCTCCTAAGGCTTCCCAACGTCAAGAAACTGTCGTACTAAAGTGCCCTAACTTACCAGAGGACCCAAACAGAAAAAGGGACAGTATGTCAATTTCGCGAGCCGTTTCCTATTTTCTAGTACGACAATTTTTGGCCTTAGGTAAAGTATACGTCAAAAAGCGACGTTTATTAGGAGGACGGGTTGAGGATAAAGAGACGACGACACATGGTGTTATACATCTCATTTATTGTGGGAATTGATGTCAACCTCTTGAGGACTTCCTTAGCTCCGAGGTGAGGAATTCACAGCTAGTGACAAAAATACATCAACTTCTCTACATATGGAATATCGAGCAAGTTAGGTTCGACATGCAAGTGTGAAGGTCTCAGGAATTACATGCCAGCATGCTGTGAGTTTTCAGGAGGCCTGGTCGGGGACTGGGCCGCGGGGACGTCGAGCCCCGAAATCATCGCAAGGTAGGAGTTTATGCTATAGCTGTCAGTGGCCAACCTGTGAGCCATCTTGGATCACCGCATTTCTTATACTTTCAGTGATCGCATCTGTCAATAATTCCTCTGCAGCCTAATACCTGACTAATTAGCGAGTGTTCAACAAGCAGTAATCAATTATGTGTACTAAAAGACCAGAGGCCAGAGTCACGAAGCAGTTACGCAAGCACTTACGAACATGTACATCTTTCCTCAATCTTTGACGGCTTTGGTTACATTTATTAAACAGTTTACATGCATGGAACTTCCCAATCAACTGTTGTTATTGTTATAAACAGCCTCCTGGTGCTTCGAGCTCATTAACTGTTTAATAATTGTAAACAAAGCTGCCGAAAGATTGAGAAAAGATGTTCAGGTTCGTAAGTGCTTGCGTAGACTGCTTCGTGAATCTGGCCCCAGATTATTTCTCGAGTTTACATAGTATACTGAAAAGTATTTATGGAAGTATGTGTGTTATTCCATTTAGAGTATTCTCTTATTATCTGAGAC